>JARBWK010000009.1:0-106718 GCA_030556195.1 Anolis apletophallus
AAAAACAACAGCCATCACAGCTACCTTTCTAAACATCCTTTCCTCACAGATATTAAATCCCAACTGACAAATCCCAACTGTCACTTTGTAACTGACATTCCTCAAGGTTCCATTTAGCAGTCGTGAGACAGCGCCATCTGGTGTCAAACATGTCACACTGCAGGTCATCTCAAACTGCGAAAATATATCTTGTGCTGACTCATGAATTGCTATTCAAAATGCAATAATCTGACAGTATGTACCCCAGGATCCTGCTCCCGTTTCGACTCTTTCAAGGGTCTTTATCAAGGCCTTATCGACGTGTCGAAACAGAAGCAGGACCTGGGGTACATACACCCTCGTCGGCCTGAGTTCGACTGCTTCTCATTATTAACGTATCAATTGATACATATTGGATTAGCCCTATTGTGTGGCGAAGCTTATTATTTACCTTTTGTGGAATAGCTACATTGAGCAGCGAAGATAATTGGAACTCCACCATTGGAACAATTGGCCTGATTTACTTTTACAGGCAACGTGGAACTATTTCATTTCGAGTTTCTTCATATGGACTAGGACTATTCAGTTGTGAGTCTTATGTTATTTTGATTGTTTACTCACCTTGTGTATGACCACGGTTCATATTAATATATATGTGAATACAAGAAGCTAAGAAAGTATTGTTATTGATTTGATTTCTGCTTAGCCTACTGTTTGAGATTTAGCTTTGAGCAAATCCCCTCATTGTATTAAAATAACCCACCCCCTCCTGAGTTTCAGTCTTCACCCCAAATTGAGGGGTGGCTAAATGTCATCCTGCGTCAACCAGAGGATAACATCTGTCCCTCTTCAAGCCCTCCATTTCCCCCAAATAAACTTATTTGGGGGGGGGGGGCTGCCAGTAATGCAGGACCCTCTGCATAGTCCTCATAACACTCCATTTTCACATGCCAGGAATACTCTGCAGAGGGTTTTGTGCTGCCGGCAGGCCCCTCTGGGACGTTTGGGGGACTTGGGGGTTTGATTGAACGGAATTGGCGCTTCCCACTCCTTCAAGATGGCTGTGGGAATTGAACCCCGGGACTCTGGAAGCAGTTTCAGGAGTCAACCACCATAGCCTGGAAATATTTGGGGCTTACCTTAAGGTCCAGATCCTTCCAGCTGTTTAACTAATGCAGAGCAAAGTGGGGAAACCCAGTTTGCTCTGCATTTATTCTCTTCGACCTGAGGTTTGGACACCTCATGTAAAAGCGAGACAGGCTCTCCATTTTGATCCTGTCTGGGCCCTGAGTGGTGATTCAAACTTTGGTCTCAAGAGTTGTAGTCCGATATGGATACTATTATACCATACTGGGTCAAAATTTGCTGTAGTTGGAATTTATTTTGTGCAAAATTCACACATGTATTTTTGGCTCCGAGTGCTGTATTTCTTGCATAGAATTTTTTTAAATCTATAGATCATGTGCTCCCCTCTATCATTTAACATCTATGTACGACTACTTGTGCAGCTGCCACGTAGCTTTGGACTGGAGTGCCACCAATATGCTGATGACACCCAGCTCCTTCTGGGGATGGAGGGCCGGCCCAAATCCGTACCCGATAATTTCCATTGTTGCCTTGAAGCTGTATTTAATTTTTAAAAACGTATGTGTGACTGTTTCAAAACATGCCTTGATGGTTTGCTTTACCTCCCTTGTTTTATAGGCAAGGCGTGAGCTGCTCAGTTTACATAAGCCAAGATGCCACATAAGAAAGCAAGTAGAGCAGCTTAGTCCGCCCTGATCTATTCTGCATGAAATGAGCGAACCAAGGGTAATTAGCCAAGTGTTGATGAAGAGACACGCTGCTGCCTGCTCTCTCTCTCTCTCCCCCCCCCCCTCTCTCTTAAGCCCCAAGGCCTTGTGTAGTCTACCGCTACTGGTACTATTTTTACCACTTGCTTGTAAAGGTTGGTTGTCAAAATGTAGGTTTCAAAGAGCTCATAAGAAAGAAAACCAGCAAGAGGTGTGAAGATTGCTTTCAACTGTAAAATGAAGACCAAATGTTCGGCTGACCTTGTGTTTCACGGAGCACATAAAATGGATTTTCTGACAAAACAGAACATCAAACCCAGGTGTGACTCGGGGAAAGGTTTCTCCCAATAATTAGAAAGATTATCTTAGCTGCCATGTAGAGAGTCATGGAAGGGTTGCGAGGAAGACCACCGCCTGGCTGTATGTGAGGTCGCTCGGGGGAGAGAAGTCGTTTGAGATGGTTCCGGAAATATTCTGGCATGGGCACTTTATTGAACAGAGCGCACTAGGCACAACTTCCACAAGGCACTACACACAGATTTTGTCTGCGTAAACCATCTGAATAAATGGTTTCTTTACAAAAATATCTCCATAGGATTTTTAAAAACGACTTAACAAAATGCTGTTGCGTTTTTAATTATCAACTAATATTTCTTCACTGAATTTATTTTGAAGAAAAATCACAAGACAGGTATCCAATTTGTGGTGTAGCTTACCTGTCATTACCTGTCATTTGTGGTGTAGCTTACCTGTTTCCATGTCATTAAACAATTCAACATCATCAACACTCATGTGTATTTTATCAAATTCTTAAAATTAGACTATTAATCTTATACCAAAAGAATGGAGGAGGAGGAGGAGGAGGTGGTGGTGGTCATGGTGGTGGGGACTAAATGAAAATAAGTCTTTACAAATGTCCCTGTTTTTGAGATTCATTCATTATTCAACCCTGGAAAGGCTTGTGTTACATATGTAAGGTTATCTTACTTTTTGATCCAATAAAAGTTCTCACCACCTTTCGTTTAACAATGCTGTTTAACATCTATGTTCGACCTCTCGCCAAGCTAGTCCGGAGATTTGGATCAGAATGTTTCCCATACGCTGATGACACCCAGCTTCTCCTAAAACTAGAACCTGGAACAACCTCAGTACTGGGTAACTTCACCCGGTGTCTTGGAGCGGTGACAAGATGGCTACGTGCCCATAAATTGAAAGTAAATCCAGCAAAGACTGAAATCTTGTGGCCTGGCCGCCCATCAGAATTGGTGGGTCTATTACCATCTTTTGAAGGGGAACCGTTAGCCCCTCCCCCCCCCCCTGTGAAGAGTCTCGGTGTTATCCTGGAGTCCAAAATGACGATGGAAGCCCAGGTGGCCTCCACTAGTCAAAGGGCCTTTTTTCATCTACGCCAAGCGAGGCAGTTGGCGCCTTGTTTACCAACAGAGGCGCTGGCTACGGTAATCCATGCCACGGTTACGTCGAGGCTGGATTACTGCAATGCTTTGTATGTGGGCTTACCTCGAGCAGCAATTCGCAAGATTCAAATTGTGCAAAATGCAGCCGCTAGACTCTTCACAAAAACATCAATGAGGTGCCATATAACGCCGTCTCTGCAGCGCTTGCATTGGCTGCCGATTGAACACAGAGTCCTCTATAAGACCCTGGTCCTGGCATTCAAGGCCTTTCGAGGTCAGGGTCCTTCATATCAAAGAAACCGTTGAATGCCACTCCACCACCAGAGACTGCCGCGGTCAGCTCATGAGAATCTCCTCTATGTCCCTGGCCCGAGAGAGGTCCGTTTGGAGTCCACAAGGCAGAGATCCTTCTCAATTGCAGCCCCAACCTTGTGGGACTCCTTCCTGCCAGACCAAAGAGCCACTCCTGGTCTACATACATTCTTAGGGGCACTTAAGACATGGCTTTTCAGAAGAGCCTATGATTGAGTAACAAGCGGTGACTATGCAGCCTGTTTAGCACCTTTGGTGGAGGGCGACTCATAAGAAATAAAGTTAGTTAGTTAGTTGTACTACCTTACTTTTTCATACTGAGTATTCCATTCATGCATAAATTCATGCCAGCATTTCCCACTGTATACCACATCTCTGTGTGTTTTATGGATCGCCCTGATGAATATCATTTGCCACACAATATATATAACTAGACTGTAGGATTGAAACAGATATTTGGAATAATCGCTATTGCCTTTCTACTAGCTGCAAAAAAGGTTGAGTACTTAAATAAGACACATCAAATTAAACTTCCTTTAAGAGTTATTCTCTGCAAAAAGGTTGAGTACTTAAATAAGACACATCAAATTAAACTTCCTTTAAGAGTTATTCTCAGGATTATTATTCCATTTCTTTGGACAGCAAGAGCAAAGGAGATCAATCAGAAAGCATATCATAGAGTCACCGTTATAGATTCATAGAATTTGAAGGGGGCCTCATGGGCCATCAAATCCTATCCCCTACTCAAATTAGGAACTCCAACTAAAGCATCCCCAACAGGTAATTGCCCTGTCTGTTTAAAAAGACACCCGGAGAAGACGCATCCACCGCCTCTCTAGGAAATTGATCCCATTGCCTAGCTGCTCTTGCTGCCAAGAAGTTCCTTCCAATGTTCAATCAAAACCTAGCCTCTTGTAATTTAAAACCACTAGACTATGTCCTACCCTCTGGGACTGTAGGTAACAGTTCAGTCACCTACTATCTGTGGCAGTCTTGAAAGCATGTCACCCTTCAGTCTTCTCTTCACCAAGCTGAATATGGTTGTTCAACCTCTCCTCGTATGCCATGCTCTCCATCATCCTAATTGCCCTTTGCAGAATCTGCATCAAGTTGTCTAAGGGTGCTTCCAGGCAGCATCACAATCTGGTTCAAGGAAGTAGGGCAAAAATCATAGGACCTGACAACACTCCCCAAACATCCTGGCACCTTCCTTTGTAGCTGATTTTAGAAATCCACAAGATGGACAGGGGATATCCAGTGGAAGTTTATTTGTATTTTTTTAATTGATGCTCTGAAATGTGTTGGACCTTATATGCACTGCTTCAGATATTTGAAGCAACCGCTTGTAAATTCAAGCTGTGTTTAATCTTATAATCATCAGAACAAAGGAATGGTTGCAGAGAGTCCGCATTGTAATTGCTTTCCAATTGTGCCTCTGTTTAGCCACCGGTGTGTCCATGGTTCCATTTGTTTACAGCCATCACCGGCTGTTTGGGGATTTTAACACATGCACAGCAGCAGTTCACACCAGTGTATAGGGATAGCCATTTATTTTCCTTGACTGCAGGGACAGACAGTCATTCAAATATGCACAGTTTTGAGTGAAATAGGGTTTTGAGCAAATCTTTTAACATGAGTTTTTCAGCTGTTAATGCGAATCCACCACATGTTCCTTAAATGCCTTTTAGCATTTTTATACTGGTTTCAACCTCCCTTTTATACTGGTTTCTTCCACATTTTCAGGTCTGTGTAGAAGGGCCCTATATTCTTCTTAAAATGAGATCTCAAGAACTAAATGTGGTACTCTATCCACAGAAGAAAGCAAAGGCAAACCGTACCCCTGAGGAAAGATAGCACAATGGTAACAACAACTGTGTTTGCAATCAGAAAGTTGCATGTTCGATTCCCGGGCTGGTCTGGACACCCAGCTGTGAGCCCTGTCCACTGTCCACCTAACAGATCGAAAACAAGCCAGCTGTGAGTAGATGTAACTAGGGACCGCTCAGCGGGGAAGGATTTTTATAAGGACTTTACAACACCTGAATAAAAATAAGGAAGATCGGCTGCCGGAGGTGGAATGCGGAACCAGAGGCTCTCGTCTGAGGATGAAGCAACAGCACCCCTCCTCCAATCTGTGATGGAATGGAGCCCCCTCCTGACTGCATCCCAAAGGTTCGACGCAGCCAGAAGAGGAAAAAAGTCCTTCTAATTACTCATGTTTGTCTGCACGTGTTTGTCTGTACAATGTATTGTAATTGTATGTCAGCGGGCAGGGACTGTCTGCCGTATGTGTAATGTAATCCACACTGATCCCCTTTGGGGTGAGAAGAGCGGAATATAAATAAAGTGTATGTAAAGTGTATAAAATTTCACTGAGAAAATTCTATGGTTGGTTCACCTTACGACAAAAATGACTTGAAGACACACAGCAATGAAATGAATGAAAATATACTCTGAGTAAATCATGCTAAGAGCTTAATTCTTCGCATTCAATTTGAAGTCGTTTTTAAAAACCCAAGCACACCCAATCCTGCTCTGTTGGATAAGCAATTTCTTTTTCTAACAGACCACTGAGATGCCATTAATTTCTCATTCTCTTCCATCTCCATGGCGAAAGCTGTCTGCGGAGAGGTTTTTTATTGTGCCTTGTCTGGCAATTTGTCATGACAATTTTTCCAATCTCCCCCTTCACCCCCAGTGGCCCCCTCTTAGCAGGCTGAAAATGTCTTATTTACTCCAATTAGTATTGCTACTGAGATGCTGCATTTTGGGTCCATAATGAATTGTTAATTGCCCCCCAATGTCTAGACAGACACCTGTTGTTGTTGATATTAATAAAGTCCAGACCACGTTGCAGATGTGATCGTCGGTATTAAATCAAATCAAAAGCAATGCCTTTGGATTTTTAATACACCCTTGCTCCGCTCCGCCAGACATTATTTCTGATTCTCAGTTTAATTTCAGTGTAATTTTATTCGTGCATTAGTGAAGAGATTGTTATGGAGATTTCTTCTCTTTTGTGGCATTAGACTTATATTTATGTATATGCCTCGTGGTTGCTGCTGAGTGTCCAGAAATCCTCCATAAAGCCGGTGAATTAAACCACCTTCGCTGACAACCTTTTAAGCTTAACTACTGGACTCTTTACAACCTATTTTATAAAGATAGATGATAGGAAAAGCAATAAAGAAGATTAAAATGTGTGCGTTAGGCGTCTACCTTGTCTCGTCTCTTATCATTTGGAGGTATTTGTTTTCTGCATGTCTTATGCCTTTCTAGTAATGCCTTTAATATCTCTGCACAGCCAGATCAGAAGTCCATGGCAGAAAAGCAAGGCATTTTCCACAGCTGATTTCACTGGGTCACCAACACACATCCTGTGGCAGGGATCAGGCGGTAATTAGTAAAATTAATTAACCTTAGGAAACCAAGCCACGTGATCTTTTGCTTTAATACACAGACTGGTTGCCATGGTAGCCTAAATAAGAGCATCCTTCAGGTTGTTAAGATCCCCTTTTTCCTACCATAACGAACAGCAACAGGGTGTACAGCTATAGATAAATCCAATCGAGAGAGATCTTTGGACAGGACGGGTAGCCAACTAGCAGCTCACAAATGAAACAACACAGGAAGCCTCAAAAATCCATGCTTTATTTGACAGAATTGTATAATCTTTTTTATGTTTTCCAAATTTAAGATTATTCTAGACCAGGGGTGGAAAATTATTTTTTCCAAGGGGCCACACGAGGGCCAAAAAATATTATGGAGCGCCGCACCTACAAGGCTGAACTACATCCTACTCAGGCAAGGGGGGCTAAGGGGCTTCAGCCCCCTGAACTACATCTGTTATGTTTATTCATATCATGATCTGATCACCATGCTCATTATATCCCATTATTTATTTATTTAGTTATTTATTTAAAATTTATTTTACTTATTTATTTATTTATTTACTTATTTATTTATTTATTTATTTACTATATTTATATTACATATCATTAATATTAAAATATTAATATATCAAGAAATATTCATATATTATTAGTATTAATATCATAATTATTATAGTATACACCTATCGCCAACACCTGTGACTCCTCGAACGCTTTCATCAGCGCTGTCTTCACACAATCCTAAGTGTACACTGGACCGACTATGTGACCAATGTTGCTGTCCTTGAGCAAGCAGGGGTCACCAGCGTTGAGGCCATGCTAATGAGAACACAGCTGTGCTGGGCAGGGCACGAGGTCTCTAGGATGGAGGACCACCGCCTCCCAAAGATAGAATCATACACAACAAAATTAAAACCACGATTAAAACATATCTAAAAAGTACAGTAAGTCACATACTGGACGTAAGGTCACGCCGTCTAGGGTTGGAAGCTGAAAATCCCCACCGCCCGGGTGACCAAGCCACAGGATCTCCGTCTTGGCTGGATTCACCTTCAACCTACTGGCTCACAGCCATCCAGTAATGGCCTCAAGGCAACGATGGAAATTATCGGGTACAGATTCGGCCCAGCCATCCATCCTCAGAATGAGCTGGGTGTCATCAGTGTACTGATGGCACCCAAACCCGAAGCTGCGCACCAGCTGGGCAAGTAGTCGCATGTAGATGTTAAATAACAGAGGGGAGAGGATTGCCCCCTGAGGGACCCCGCAGAAGGGGATGTTGTCTGCTCCTTTTGCCAGCACTCTGGCTGCTTCTCTTTGGTCCAACTGAAATTTCCAAGCACTTATCAAATGTAGCCCACATTGCAGTAGTCCAAAAGGGATGTAACCAAGGCATATACAATGTTGCACTATTTTTGAAATATTAGGTTCATAGCTTAGAGGTTGTGCTGGAAAGCCAGGTTGCTGCAGTGGCTAGGAAGGTCTTTGCCCAGGCTTGGCTAATGTGCCAGCTACACAATTTCTTTAGAAAAGCATATCTGACCACTGTAGTTCATGCCTTAAGATGTGTCTACATCAGCCACTAAAGCCAGAGTCAGGCTTTATCAGTTGTTCTCTGCATTAGCTGCCATAAGTGGTCAGATGCACCTGCTTGAACCTGCTATGGTGTACATTGGTTCTCATAGAGTCTAGCTATGGACCACTGGACCATCACTTCATCCTCCATGTCGCTGCCAGCTCTCTCCGCTGGCCACAGGGCTTTTGTTGATCTCCTGACTGTTGGGAACACCTCTACTGATGTCCAAATGAGCCACACGTATTACAAGAAAGAACGATGGGAGCTTTGTGGACAGTTGGGAGGAGCACCACCACCATGGGATTACGCATCCCTTCCACATGCCATTCAGTTGTCCAGAGTTCTATGAAATCCTGAGATATTTTGCAGTTTCCAGAACTATCTGGATTGACTTCCGGATTTGTCCAAAGTAGGGCAAAGTCAAAGCAAGAAAACTTGATCCTCACCAGAAATCAGGAAAAATCTTGGGGAGCGGTGGACTCAAGATGAGTCGACCTTTTCATGTCTTTGTAGACTTTTCCACAGTTACTTCTTGGTCAGACAAATGACTAAGACCAAGATACCTGAAAGACTGTCTCAGCTCACACGAGCCTGCTGGAAATTTGAGGCACTGTTGTATGTTCCAGGACCTCATGAAGTTGCTGTATAGTATACATGTAGCAGTGCCTCTGTAGCAGCTCCTCGACTGCAGAACTCCCTCCCCAAAATAAGTAGGCTGGCCCATCTTTTTAAGCTTCTGTCAAGCACATGGCATTCCACATGGCGTTCAGTGTTTGAAATTGCTGTTTTAATGATTTCAAAACTGGATTCTTGTATTATTTTGGACTACTTTTAGGAGTATTTAAAGAGTATATCTCTTAATGTGTTATGAAAAGGTTTCTATTTGTGGGCCAGGAGTGATATAGAAATACTATAAGTAAATACATACAAGCAAACCAATAAAATGCACCTGGTTCTCTACCACACTAATGCTCTATCAAACTCAAAGCTGTTCTTTCTCCTGTTACTCACAGTGTATTCTGTAGAAAATAGCAAGCACAACAACACAAGGAACAAAGTATCTTACAAAAATCCACAATATATATTATAGTCTGTTGGTAATTAATCAGAACACATACATACTATATTTCTTCAATATGGAGAATAGCATTCAAAATACAGAATCGCAGAAAATACACAACAATGCACTGCGCCTACAGTACAGTACCTCGGTAATGGTAACGTGGGTGTCCAGACAGGTGTGAAGGAAAAAAGTCAAGGAAGGGAAGGGAAGTCCATGGTATCCTGGTAAGTAAGTAAGGTAAGTGGGGTAATCCACAGTTCGGAATGTTCTTATATTCCTTCACGTAGAAGTCGCGCCAATGCGCGTTGGGACAAGACCCATTTGTAATCCAAACCAAAGGTAAGTACCACAGCGAAGGTGAAAGGCTGTGTTCTGGATGGAATCCCACAGGACGCCGGGCACGCCGCAATGGTAGAGCTGTAGGGCCCGATCCGTTTTGCCACGGGTTGGCTTTATCAAGCGGCAGAAGTGCACAACATTGAAGGTGAGTCACAGGATAAAATAATTCTGTAAATAACATCACAATTTAAATATACATTTTCTGCAGAAAAGAGCTAATACAATTTATACGTTCATACCATAACATGCTGTAGTATATCATCGGCGCAATCTATCCTGCGGACCTGAAGGTGGTTGAGAGGGGCTACACGTATGTTTTAAATAGATAAACCCAGATCAGCTGTAAATTACGTCAGGAGTGCATGAAGGGAAAGGGGTTCATTGATGCCGTACGGGTGTTCTGACTTAAGGAGGGAGATCCAGTGGGTTTCACAGCTAATCAAATTAGCATGATTATCACCATGGGGATATGTAAACACTCGCTCTAGTCTTGGAGCAAGGGGTATGGCCGGTTGTCAAGAAGTGTTTGTATAAAATGGAATTGTCCATTCTATTCCGTATTCTAGATCGGTGTTCGGATACCCTCGTTCTCAGGGGGCGTGCCGATTGACCAACGTAAATTAGGCCACGCCCACAATTCAGAGCGTATACGCAATTTTCCGATGCACAGGTGGTATGATGCCGGATCTGGAATGGTTTATTCCTATGTGGACTCAAGATCCCTTTGCCTTTATAGACCTGTGCACATGAGGTGCAACTTCCACAAGGTTTGCATCCCGGAGTAATAATGCTCTGGATGGGAGTGGTTTAGAAGGTGGAGTGCACCAGTAAATCTTTAAGATTTTTTGTATGTTTATGCGCCACAATCGGAAATTGGTCAAAAAATCGAATGTCCGAGAGTAAAATCCAATATTTTTTAACTATGCTGACAATTTGTTTTGTATGCACCTGGATCTCTACCGCACTAATGCTCTATCAAACTCAAAGCTGTTATTTGTCCTGTTCTCAAAGGCATGTACATCACCCACTTCTGAGGTTGTTTATATGGTAAACACATCTACCACCAGTGCAGCTACTGCTGTCCTACTATTGAAATGTAGTATGCACAATTGATGATGAAATTACTCAAAATATTTAAAAATTGTACATTGGTACACCTGTCCCTTGAAACAGTGATCAGAACATTTAACCCACAATAATGGAAATATTTTCACTATTATTCAGTAGAAGCTTTAGCCTTATAAAAGTTGGTTAATTGGTACCTTAAGTAAGGTGCAATCATGTCTTTAAATGCTACTCGAAGAGCTGAAATACCTGAGTCGTTTACTTCACATATTTATCTCCTAATGGATACCAGCTGTGCAGCACAGAATGATCTTATTTCCAGTAGAAATAGTATCACCATCTGGAGACTTGGGACAAAACTACAAGTTTTGGGAAGGGCAAACACTGTTTTGAATAGAAGAAGGACCCGCCTCGCAGCAATGTGTTTTAAATTTTTTAGAGAAGTATGTTTTAGCAATGTTGAAAGCTTCAGGCATCTGATATGGAATGCCTTTGAATCTCTCTTTACAGGTTGACCTCAAATTCCCAGAGCTTCCAGATATGTTCAAAGAAAAATCCTTCTCTCCAGGATTTCAGTCCACTCCAAAAACATATCCTGCCTGTTTCTATTGATTCCTTAAACTATATTTGCCCACCCCATTGACCTCAGCCCTGGGCTACAGTTGGGATATAAACGCAAGGCAGCAGTAAAGCAAAGTAGTGATCGTAGCAATAGTAGCAGTCATTTAATGAGGAACAAATGTGCCTATTAAGTTGGTGATGGAAACAACAGATGAGTAACATCAAAACTCAAGCTTACAGCTCAGCCAAAGCAACACTGAGTTTTGCTGCCAAACAAGGTGGTAATCTGGTTAATCCCGCCCTAACTGTTTTCAAAGCCAAAACCCTGGCGCAATTTCTCTACGGGGCAGAAATCTGGGGCATACCTAGTGCCCTAGGTCTAGAAGTGCCTCAAAATTACTTCCTAAGGGCACTATTAGGCCTCCCTAAAGACACTCCAACTGCCATGATCCGCCTTGAAACCTCTGTCCCAACCCTAGAAAGCCAAATAGATAAAAGGATCTTGTGCTATTGGCTTAAAATCCAAGAAATGCCAACTGCTAGATTACCAAAAAAATGTCTCTTGGAACTTAACAATGGTCTACCTGTTAACAATTGGGTCCACAAGGCAGCACAACTGGCCATTAAATATGATCTCTCGGTTAGTGAGCTGGCAAAGCTAGACCACCCCACAAGGAAGACAAAAATAAACAAGACAATATTAGAAGTCACTACACTTACAGACCTCCAGGCTGCCTGTGACTCTCGATGTGCCCCCCAGCCTTAGACAACCCACTGGCTACCCAGACTACCTTGACAGCCTGACCTTTGTCCAGCTCCGACGAGCCTTCACAGAGCTCAGACTAAATATGTTTGATTCAGCGGAAAGGGACGGGAGGCTTAAAAAAGTCCCCAAAATTGAACGAAGATGTATTGCTGGTTGCCTCTACCCAGAGGACCTGGTACATTACTTAATGTGCTGCCCCCTACACAAAGATCCTAGGGAGCGCTTTATCTTACCTTTACTGGACAACAAAATCTTTCTGAATCCTCAAGAGATACTACTCTACCTCCTTATGGATACAGATAAATATACGACCTGGCGCGTAGCCCTGTTTGCCCTTGCGGCTAAGAAGATTAGGAGGAGGCACATAGCGGAGATGGCTGTCCTATGTAAAGGAGATAATCTGGTTTAAGAAGGTTTAAATGTGACTCATGGTGTATAAGTAACTGGTAACCTTTTATTGTCTACTATGCAAATTCCATATGTATTGTTTTGTGTGTGCGCTCTTTTTTATTTTGGACTTGCAATGGCCTTTGGTCAAAAGCAATAAATTTTTTTATACAGTTGGTGATGGGAGCCAGCGGTTTTGTAATATGGCCTCTTTCCTTCTCAGCTGAATAATCTCAAAGAAGGGTGCCATATCTTGAAACTGTATAGGTTTTATTCAGGCCAAACACACTTTTGCCACTGAGGGCAGCGCAGAGAAGCTGACCAGGGGAGTTGCTACCGATTCAACCCCGTCCCAAAGGCTGGACTCGGGTGAGCCCACCTGCCTACCCTCGTTGGAAGGGCTGGGTGCTGGCCCCAACGATGCGTCGTCGCCTGTTGCACCATAGACCTGAAGGACTCCTCAATAAACCACTTGAGACTGGCCACGGTTAAATGCTTTATTTAGAATAAATGGATAGAGTAAAGAAAATAGAAATATAGTCCTTTGATGCTTCCAAGCACCAGGTATTGAAAAGCAATAGTCCAAAAGCAATCAGGAACAAAAGGTGAAGAGTCTTGATGCCCCAATGGGCTAATCCACAGGTAAGTCTTGGCACCAGGCTTGACAAATAGAGTTCAATGGCTGGAAGGCTCAGTAGCCCAGGCAAAGTTCATGAAAGCTTGCATCCAAACGTTGACGAGAGATACTACACATCTCTCAGTCCCAACTCTTATAGGGGAGGCCCTGCTCTCGCTCCCGCCGACTTCTCAAATGCGGCTGGTGGGGACGAGGGACAGGGCCTTCTCGGTGGTGGCTCCCCGCCTGTGGAATGCGCTCCCTATTGAGGTACGGTCCACCTCATCCCTCCTGGCATTCAGGAAAAGGTAAAATCCTGGCTTTGGGACCAGGCGTTTGCACACCAGCACTAGGCAGCATGTTAGATGGGGATTTTAATGGAATGGATGAAGAGGGTCAATGTTTTTATGGATTGAATATTGTTTTAACTTGGAATGACTGTGTATGATGCTGTTGAAACTGTATTTTAATGTATCTTAATGTATTTTAATTGTTGTGGGGTTTGGGGGTTTTATGCTGTTGTGATGTGGGCATCGAATTGTGCCGTACTGTAAGCCACTCTGAGTCCCCCCTCCCTCGGGGGTTGAGAAGAGCGGGGTAAAATCCTGAAATAATAATAAATAAATAGGTCTCAAAGGCTTTGATCGTTATGACGCACCGGTGCGTCGGAACTAGTTCTCACAACAGTTCCCCAGCTGGTCTTTCTCAAGCCTCCTGCATCAGAATGGTATGCAAGCCCAATTAGCACTGGCACCTGGGTGAACGGGAGTTAATCTTCGGCGTTGAGTATTTATGTCACAGCGGATAGGCAACAGAAATATAGAAGTTTAATTCCCCATCGGCCCATAAACTCCAGTTTCTGTTCGAGTGAATAATGAAACTCTCATTCAATTCACAAGGTAAATATATAACTTTGTATTGAATTGTATTTAACAATAACTGGCAAAACATCGAAAAACAACAGCCATCACAGCTACCTTTCTAAACATCCTTTCCTCACAGATATTAAATCCCAACTGTCACTTTGTAACTGACATTCCTCAAGGTTCCATTTAGCAGTCTTGAGACAGCGCCATCTGGTGTCAAACATGTCACACTGCAGGTCATCTCAAACTGCGAAAATATATCTTGTGCTGACTCATGAATTGCTATTCAAAATGCAATAATCTGACAGTTAACCCGTCTCTGTTTTTCCCTCGCTGCTTATCGGCTCGGGATGGAGCTGAGTCTTGCCTGACCTTGAACGAGGATTGAACTGGAGGCTCCTGCAGAAGCTGCTTTTCTGGCCTAGCTGAGAATTCAGAAACAACATGGCTTTGGTTTGGCTAAGGAATCGGGTTGGGGACCAGGCTGGGGTGTGACATCGCCAGGAAGCTCGTCGCTGGCGGAGCTGGACATCTCGGGCACCATATCCACGGCCCAGGACCCTCGCCCCCGCCGCCGCGCTGGCGTCGCTGGGGAGGGGGGGTTGGCTGGCAGAGGAGGGTTGGTCAAACATGGCGACCAACCTTGGAAACGCCAAGCTGAGCCAGATGCCTTCTCCCAATGAAGACGCGAGACCCGGATGCAGTCCAAAGAGGAAGTTCCCGCCCTTGGAGGACCCAAATCCCGGAAGCGACATGCAGCAGAAGCCACATGGTCATTGGAGGAAGCGGAAGCGGTGCCGGAAGACGAGGAACAACAGATCCCCTCCTACTGACTTTACCATGGAACAGCAGTGTGGGTCGGCCCCCTATCGAAGCCGCCGACCCCTTGGATTCATCACATTCTCTTCTAACCGTCTGGGAGAGAGGAGGCCCACCTCACTCAAGCCCATGTCCTGGAGATCGTTCCAATCCAGAACTTTTTGGAGCTCGAGTTTCAAGCGGCAAGAGCTCCACCGGACAGGTCTGATTCCCCCTGTCGGACCACTGGACAGAGGAAGCCAGGCCACTCGGTTCACTTGTGGCCAGTTGCGAAAGATCTCTTTGAGACCTCCCATGCTTCCTTCTTTCGATGGCAAGGTGGTGCCTGCATAGGTCCACCTGGGCACTCTATTGCCATATTTATGCCTTTTATCTCCCTTTGCCCTTTGCCCCCCCCTTTCTCTTGATGTTGTTGTATTGTCCTGTTTGTTGTTCATTGTTTATGTTATGTCAGACTTGTGAACCGATCCAAGCCCTCAGGGAGTGGCGGTAATAGAAGTTTGTAATACACACACACACACACACACACACTAGCTGTACCCGGCACGTGTTGCTGTGCCCTATTTAGGAGATGGGGTGGGTTTTTGTGTTGCAGGATTGTGTTTTTTTGTGGGTTTTGCAAGTTTGTGTTATTCCGGGGGTATGTGTTTGTCAGTGGTGCCTGTGTCCCTGATGCCCTATTTGTGTTAGTGTTATGTCCTCCTGGTAGTTGTTATGTCCTCTTGTGTTAGTTGGTTGTACTGTGTAGGTTTCTATTTAGCAGTAGTATGTATCCCTTGTGTGTGTTGTGTGTCTGTTGTGTTGTGGGTTTGTAGAGGTATGCATCATGAGTTGTGTGGCTGTCATGTTGTGGGTGTGGTGTTTGTAAAGTGGAGGATTGGTGGTGTGTGGGTGGGATGGTGCTTAGAGAAGGGTTTGTGGTGTTGAGTGTGTAGTTTGTTGTTGTGAGTATACAGTGGTAGTGTGGTGTGGATTTACGGTGTGTATGTGGGGTGTGTTAGTTGGTTGTACTGTGCTAGTTTCTGTTTAGCAGTGGTATGTATGCATTGTGTGTATTGTGTGTGAGTTGTGTTGTGGGTCTGTAGAGGTAGGCATCATGAGTTGTGTGGCTGTCATGTTGTGGGTGTGGTGTTTGTTAAGTGGGTGTCTTTTGTTGTGGGTGTCTTTTGTCCTGTGAGTGTTACGTATGTGCTCTGTGCACATAGTTGTGTATCTTCAGCATATTGCCATTGTGTGGTATTTTGTGCTGGCTTGGTCTTTTGGATTGTGTTTCTCGAGTGTGGTTGTGAGAGTTGTAGTGTCTGGAGGAGTGTGTGATGTTTTTTTATTTTGTTGTTGTGATTGTGTGGCTGATCGTACCATGGTCAGTGGTTTGTGGTGATTACCAGTGGTCAGTTTTACTGGTTTGGCCAGTGTGGGCGAGGCTGAAGGAGCCTGTCCTTTAGGCACTGTGTGTCCTCGGCAGTCCGACTGGCTGTGGTGTGTGGGAGGCTGTCCTGAGGTGATTTGTTTGGTGGCAATTATTTTAAAGAAATTGTTGCGCACAAGGGGCAGGGGGCGGGGCCAGCCTGGGGGAAGGGGGTGGAGTGGTTTTGGGGATGGCAGGGGGCGGGGCCAGCCCGGGGGAAGGGGGTGGAGTGGTTGTGGGGATGGCAGGGGTGGGGCCAGGCTGGGGGAAGGGGGTGGTGGTGGGGATGCTTGGGGGGATGGCAGGGGGTGGGGTTGTGGGGATGGCAGGGGCGGGGAAGCGGCGCCGCCATTTTGTGTGGGCCGATGTCGGCCAATGGGATTCGCTGGCGGCCACGGAGGATGCTGGGAAATGTAGTTTTTTAAATCGTTGTTTTGGGGGCCTTCTAGGTTTTGGGGGGGAAAGTTTCTTTGCTAAAAACCTTCCTTGCCTGAGGCCTATTTTTGTTGCCAAGTTTGGTGTCTCTGCCTTGGAAGGTTTCCCTGCCTATGGTAGTCTTTCAATGACGGGTCCTCCTTTATATATATATAGATATATAGATATATAGATATATAGATATATATATATATATATATAGATATATATAGATATATATAGATATATATAGATACACACACACACACACACACACACCATGTCCCTTCTCCTAAGAGGCATTTTGTCTGTGGAAAAAAAGTTTGCTGTAGGTTTTTAATAAAAATAGGACCCAGGCAGTAGAGAAAATAATTCTGCCAACATGTTGATAATATCACTGTCAGAGACAGCTTATTCCTCAGAGTCCAATTTTGGAGCAACCTTGTCTTGCACTAGTTGTTTTACTTTAATGCATCGCCTACTTTTTGAAGTGACAATCTCACGGCATTCATTCCCGCTCTCACGGCCTCTCTTTACAGTTTGCATAGCAAAGTGGGGAAAAAATGGAAGCTGCTGAAAGCAAAATCCACGCTTTGCGGAATTGGTTAACTAGGGAGGTGTGACTGCAGTCAAAACATTTATGTGAAGAACGGGAGAAATGTACTAATGACTATAACATAGCTGAATGGTTAATAACATAATACCCAATTTGTATTAAACCACCCATTGCAAAAAAATTATGTTTGTTTTTCAAATCCTTAACAGAATATATGTGTGCTGGGGCCATATTTTCTTTCAGATCCCTCATTAAAACCAATCTATTTGATGTATCCGGTGGCTTAACTCCTTCCTTTTCACTCCTAGATGAAACAAAATATCTGCGCATGTAACTGTTAGGCATGAGAAAAAAGTTATGAAAATTAAAAGAATCGGAAGGGATTCGTAAGAAATGCTACTTTTGAGTATTTCCGCATCTGGAACGCCAACCAGGAAGTGAACTTTCTTTATAGAACTTCGGGGGCCAGGATTTTCTTAAGTATCGTAATTAGGTCGTAAGGGGGCACCCTCCTTCTCTCTCACCACCCTCCGCCTCCCTTGCCAATAAGTATTATGGCAAGGCAAGCCCTAAACTCGCTCCTTCTTTCGGCTGGAAGCCTGGAAAAATGTAAACAGAGAGGTTTACTCAGAAGTAAATCAGCAAAGGAAGTAAACAGAGAGGTTTACTCAGAAGTAAATCCACAAAGGAGGGCACTTTGGATGAAGTGCCCTCCTTTGTGGATTTACTCTTGAGTAAACCTCTCTGTTTACATTTTTCCAGGCTTCCCTGCCCCTCCTGCCTGCCAGGATCCAAAGCATCAAAGAGTATTGAGGCAGTTGCACACAACACGTGAGAAACCAACCTAATGTATAATAGAATGAATGCTAACTTATAGAGTAAGTGCCTAATATTATAAGTAATCCAACTTGTCATATACCTACATTCCATGCACATGCAATAATACAGCAGTAATAACAATGGGTATAAGAAGAGGCAAAATTCAAACCGAATTATTCTGACTCTGGTCCCTCCTCAAGCGGTGCAAACTGCAAAAGGCTCTTCTCTATGAGCCCGGGAGGCAGCCTCTCCCAGGAAAAGCCCGGGCACAGCGTTTGCTGCCTGCGTGCACATACATATTCTTTGGGGGAGGATTTGCTGCAGAATCCTGGGCTCATAGAGAAGAGCCGTTTGCACCGCTTGAGGAGGGACCAGAGTCAGAATACTTCGGTTTGAATTTTACCTCTTCTTATACCCATTGTTATTACTGCTGTATGATTGCATGTGCATGGAATGTAGGTATATGACCAGTTGGATTACTTATAATATTTAGGCACTTACTCTATAAGTTAGCATTAGAGTGAATGGACAAAGAACGGAAAACATTCAAATCGAAAATGGAACCAAACAAGGGTGTCCGTTACCTCCCCCTTCCAAAAAAACCTTGCTTTACTCATGAATTTTATCTGGTTAACCAATTTATGAGTAAACCAGATTTCTCATCATCATCATCATCATCAGTTTCTCACTTGTTAATCGCCCTCCATTAAAATGCTCCAGGCGATTTACATAAAACAATTGCATTAAAAAAACCACACAATACCAAATAGACTGCATTAGACATTAAAAGCTCTGCACAAAAGCCAGGTCTGGAGTGCCTGAGCAAAGGGTCGCAGGTCACGCATGGCCCTCAAGTGGGGAGGCAAGGAGTCCCACCAGACAGGGGCAGAGGTGTGTCTCGTGCTCTCGAGACGTACTTCCCTGGGGCCTGGAACATACAGTAAGTTTAGTTGGAGGAGTCGTGGTGACCATTGGCGGCGAAGAGGGCAGAGGCGGTCTCTGAGACATGCTGGCCCTTGACCATGAAGTGCCTTAAAGGTCAGAACCAACAACTTAAACAGGGCCCGGAATTCCCTTGGGAGCCAGTGCAAGTGTCACAGAGTTGGAGTTATGTGGCATCTCAAAGGTGTTTTTGCAAGTAGCCTGGCAGCCGCATTCTGAATAATGTGGATCCTCCGAGTAGTCGACAGGGGAAGGCCAACATACAAGGCATTACAATAATCCAGTCTAGATGTGACCGTCGCATGGATGGTTGCAGTCAAGGCTTCCTCTGAAAGGTAAGGTGCCAGCTGTCTCGCCTGCCGGAGATGGAAAAAGGCCTGCTTACTCACATGAGCGATCTGGGTCTCCACAGTCCACCGTGAGTCCAGGACGACACCCAAGCTCTTAACAGTAGAAGATGGCTGAAGGGGGGCACCATCGAAGTTGGGCAGGGAGGGCGCCACTCCAGGCGGGCAGCCAGGCCACAAAATCTCAGTCTTAGTAGGATTTACCTTCAACCTCCCGCACACAGCCATCTTGATACAGCCTCAAGACATAAGGTGAAATTCTTCTCAGCCTTATATGGCAGGGATAGTATAGACGTGGAGGAAGTTACATCATACTTAGGTAACAAAAGGATGAGTAAGATCCCTGACGCGGACAGAGAGCTACTAAATAAGGAAATATCTAGAGATGAAGTCAAAAAGGCTATAAAAGGGGCAAAGATAGGAAAAGCAGCGGGCCCGGACGGGGAAGAGAGGAGGAGGAGATAGTGGACATATTATGGACTTTATTTAATGAGATCTTAACAAATGGGAAAATCCCAAACTCTTGGAATGAATCTAATATAATACTAATAGGTAAACCTGGTAAGGACCCAATGGAGATCGGGAACTATAGACCGATATCACTACTGAACGCCGATTATAAAATTTTTGTAACTATAATTGCAGGGAGGCTCAAGGAATTTTTGTGCAACTGGATACACAAAGACCAAAACGGGTTTTTGCCCAATAGACATCTTAAAACAAATATACGCACTATGATCGATGTGGTGGAATATTATAATAAAAATATTAATAAAAAAGTTGCCTTGACCTTCCTAGACGCAGAAAAGGCGTTCGATAGGACAAATTGGGACTTTCTAGAACACCTATTAGTTGAATTAGATATGGGGTACCAAATAAAAAACACAATAAAGGCTATCTACAAGGAGCAATATGCGAAAATAATAGTCAACAATTCCAAGACAAAACAAATCAGAATTCAAAGGGGAGTGAGACAGGGCTGCCCGCTGTCCCCTCTATTATTCATTATGACATTAGAAATACTTCTGAAGGAGATCAGAAGAGAGGAAGAATTAAAAGGATTACGAATAAAAGGCGAGACATTTAAAGTGTTGGCCTTCGCCGATGATCTTGTGCTCATCGTCGAAGACCCGAATGTTAAACTTCCTTGTTGGCTCAAAAAGATAGAAGAATTCGGACGTTTGGCCGGATTCAAAATAAATAAAAGTAAAACGCAGATGTTGGTGATGAATTTGTCGGAGACGGAAAAATCTGAATTAATAAGAAAAACAAACCTTACAATAGCTAAAAAGGTGAAATACCTAGGGGTAAATTTGACAACCAAGAACTCAAAGTTGTATAAGAATAATTATGAAGAAGTATGGGACAGGGTTAGGAAGGACCTCGGGACCTGGGCAAAAATGAAACTTTCCATAACGGGCAGAATTGCGGCTATAAAAATGATGGTTTTGCCAAGGATGAACTTTCTATTCGCATCTCTCCCTATTATAAAAAAAGACTCGCAATTTGACATCTGGGCTCGAGACATATCGAGATTCATATGGAGTGGAAAGAGGCCAAGAGTGAGAATGAAAGTCATCCAAGAAAATAAATCAAATGGTGGCCTGGGTGTTCCAAATCTGAGGAAATATTTTGAAGCGAACGCCCTCACCTGGGTGGGTGTTTGGTGTAAATTAGAGGACAATAGGCTCTTGAACCTAGAAGGACACGATTTGAAATTTGGCTTTCATGGCTATATGGGCTACAATAAGATTCTAGCGGATAAAAATTTTAAAAACCATTTTGTCAGAGATTCTCTATTGAGAATCTGGAGCAAGTACAACAAAAAAATGTATACGAAGACCCCGATGTGGCTATCCCCTCTGGAGGCTTTCAGAATTAGACCACTGGACAATATGACATGGTATACCTACAAAGATCTTACATACTGGAATGGCCTAATATACGCCATGAAGTCCAAAGACCAACTTTCAAGGGAGGGGAGGGCGATGAACTGGCTCCCCTATTACCAAAGTAAGGAAAGATTTAAAATCGATGTTAAGAAAGGTTTTGAGGAGGATAGGGGGAGAGCTGGAGGAAGTTCTATTGGGCCCCGACAAGAATTCGGTTGGTAAAATATATAGAATAATAAACCAAACAGAACAAAAACCGGTGGATTATATGAAAAAATGGGCCAGGAATATCGGCTTTAATATCAATTGGACCACCTGGAAAAATATTTGGGAAAAAAATATAAACTCTTCGACGTGCTATAAATTTAGAGAGAATTGGATCAAAATTATGTACAGGTGGCATTTGGCACCGGCAAAATTAGCTAAGATTTATAAGAACACCAAAACCGAATGCTGGAACTGCGGGCAAAAAAATGGAACTTTCTTCCACTTATGGTGGCTATGCCCCAAAGCAGCGAAATTCTGGAAATTAATAAATAAAGAATTGTGTAAAGTACTAAAACATCCAATAGAGGGGAAGCCAGAAGCGCTCCTGTTAGGTATGGTAGAGCCAAAACTGAATGCTATCGACAGGCGCATTTATATAGTTTTAACCACGGCAGCCAAAATATTGTATGCCCAATACTGGAAATCACCGAATACTCCAACAGTTGAAGAATGGCTAGACAAAGTGATGGATACCATCCAAATGGAATGGCTCACTGAGGCACTGAAGTCAACCAAAGAGAACTCTAGGCCATGGATGGACTGGACAAAGGTTAAAGACTACTTTAGAACGGAACATAATATAGATGTTATTTTGAACTGGAATCTTTAGTTAGGAAAAATAAGGATGACGCGAATACTAAGTGAAAAAATATTACTTTAGTTATGTTGTTTAATAGCTACCTTGTTTTATATTCTTTCTTAGGCACGATTAAGACAAAAGAAATGAAATGACGAACGAAGAAAGGCACAAGCTGTATATTATACCATACAAACTCTCTCCCCAATGTCTGGAGCACCCCCCATGTAATCCCCTATTTGTTCCCCCGTTTCCTACTCATTCCCATTGCCCCTACCCCCTCCCCCCCTTTCCCCCCCCCACCCATTCCCCCAGTGAAATGGTTTGTATTTTATGTTACCTTTTTTACCTTTGGAAAACTTTGAATAAAGATTATTTAAAAAATAAAAAAGACATAAGGTGAAATTGTCCGGTATTGAGGTGACTCCAGGCTCCAGCCGTAAAAGCAGCTGGGTGTCATCGGCGTATTGGTGGCACTCCAGACCAAAGCTCCACACGAGGCTGGCAAGAGGTCTCGCGTAGACGTTTGTAGCAACCCAGCCTCCATTCCAGCCGGGGGGCCAGGGGCCCGCCCCGCAGGCACCTGCTCCGCAGGGACCCGCTCCGCAGGGACCCGCTCCGGGGGTGCCAATTGCTTTAGACCCACTTGCTATAGATTCAGGGGATGAGGATGATGGGGCTTGTGGGCCCGCATCTCCTACTGATAGTCTGCAGTGGGATGACGCTTGGCCCGAGGCCTATTCGGACGGAGAAGGTCAGGATGACACTGATTCTGATAGTTATGAAATGCCAGGTGGTTTCGGGTCGCAAGAAAGAATCTGGGAACATGCGGAGGATGAGTCGATGGAAACCGGAGGGGAGGAAAGTTCCCAGAGAGATAGCGGCCCAGCTGCAGACTGGCCTGGGGAATGTTTTGATCGTAGACGAAGCATTGAGGCCCATCGCAGGGAATGGAAACGAAACCTAGAGAAGCGTTGGGTTCCCAAAGGGGGAGATTAAGTATACGTTCCTGGGAACGGCTCTTCAGTTGATCGGCCACTTCTGATCTGAAGGGAGTGTAGCGATCGTTCCTGAAGCCATGGTTTGGCTGCCTTGTTAAGTCCCTTGCCACGGACCTTGTCTTACTACGGACCTTGTTTTGCCTTGCCTTGCTACCACGGATTACTTTGCTTTTGGGTTTCATGCTTTTTGCCTTTTGAACTTCATGTGCTTTCACTTTGGACTTTTTGACAATTCTTAGTTGGACAATTTACCTTTTCACCTGTTCTTTATTATTCAATAAATAGTTAATTGATCATTGTCTGTGTGTGTGTGATTAAGGGGCCGGGCCAGGACCCAGCATCGTGACAACATTGAAGAGGAGGGGAGAGAGAATTGCTCCCTGAGGCACCCCACATGAGAGGGCAGATCTGTCAGAGGTTCGAGCTAGGTACTTGACACTTCTGACACATTTCAGGGTGGGATTGAACTTTTAACACCCCCCCCTCCCCGTGATACAGCCCTGGCTGTGACTGATGGAAGTTATAGTCACTTCCAGGCTGGGAGAAGCGGGTCTGTTAGTTCAGTTTCATAACTGGCTTTCCATCCAAGAATTTTTTACATTCCAAATGCTACTGCATACTTTTGCATCCTCTACACCACTGGTATGTAATGAATTCATGCAATGAGTTTTATTGCAGTCTCCGGGGACTCCTTGCCTACTGCTTTCCAATTCTACTTTTTTTGGTAATTATGAGAAATACTGTCTATTCATACTGTAAGAGGAGACTATTTTCCCTTATTGTATTTTCTACCCTAGTTTGCAGAAAGATCCATTTTCCATATTATATTATACTAGCTGACCCAGCAAAGCTTCGCTGTGGCTTTTCCCTTCTTTTCTGGTTTATTTTCCTTTTCCCTCTTTCCACCCATCCTTTATTTTTCTCCTTCCTTCGTATTTTCTTCCTTTCTTCTCCCCTTCCTTTCCCGCTCCTTACTTTTGTCTTCTCCATGTTGTCGTTGCTTGTGGACCCGGGCCACGCGGGTGGCGTCGTGCCTGCCTCCTCTATCGCCTCCCATCCGCTGCTGGTCCTGGGCCGCGCGGAGGGCATCCAGGTGGCGAGGAGGCTCTGCTCTCCCAGAGTGGAGAGCAGCTGTAGGCTCTGGTGTGTGGCCACATTCCGGAGCCCTCCACATGGTCGCCGGTGCCTCCTGGCGGCCGCCATCTTGGGTTGGAGGTCTTCCGGCCGTAAGGGGTGGGACTTCCGGTTCCCATCCGCTATGTTGTGTTGTCCGCGTTTCCAGCTGGACCCCTGTTCTTGCTGGTCCAACTTCCAGCGGAGCCTTTTCGGGCGGACCGGAAGTGGTCTGTCCGCCATTTTATTTGTAGTTTTTGGCCTCTTGGTTCCCCGGTCACCCTGAGAAGTGGCGGAGACGGCCAGGAGAGGTCCACGTAGAGTCCCAGAAGCAGCTCCGGTGGGCGACCAGAGCCCAGAAGTAAGGAAAGCGGGCTGGTGGGAGGTGGCGAAGGAGTGCGAGGAGGCAGTGGAGGAGGTGGCCATGGCGCCGCCATCGTGGTAGCGAAGCCCCCCCTTTCGCCACCGTGCCGTATCGGAGATGCCCACTGGCATGGAGAAGGAGGAGGAATCGGTGAGCGAGGGGTGAGGGCATGGGGCTGGGGTTGTGGGGTGGTCTGATTATGCCATCGCCAGTGTTAATCAGGCCTTTCCACCTCCCCTCCCTTCGCGGGGGAAGGAGGCCAGTAGCATTCAGCAAGCAGCGGTGCGCTAGGTTTGAATGGAGGTTTGTTGGGGGTTGTGTCTGGGGGTCCTGCGAGATATCTAGGTCGGGTTTTTTGTGCCCTATAGGTACCTCGTTGTATGTGGGAATGTGTTTGGGGGGTTTAGTGCTTCTGGGGCTTATAGTTTTCCTGTCTATAAGCGTCAATGCACGACCATTCTCTTTTTATATATATAGATTATTATATTATATTAATATGATACTTTATTTGTAACCCAAAGGATTCACAGGGGGACTCAGGGCGGCTTCCAACATGAAAACAGGTAAACATCCAATGCTTATATGAACAAAGGATACAGATTTGTACAGAAAACAATGCAAGACATTGTGCAATGAGTTTAAACAAACAGGTGCATCAAATAGCTATCATCAAATAACTATTATTAAAACAAAAACCAGCTGAGGTAAAATGTCATATCTGTTTCCTTTCTATTCCATTAAGTTGTGGGGTCCCCCAGGGAGCTATCTTTTCCCCTTTTTTGTTTAACACCTATATGTGTCCGCTTGCCCAACTGGTTTGCGATTTTGGTCTGGAGTGCCATCAGTACGCTGATGAGACCCACCTGGTGCTGAGAATGGATGGCAGGCCGGACACCGTACCCGATTGTTTCCATCAATGCCTTGAAGCCGTGACTGGATGGCTGCGTTCCAGCTGGTTAAAGGTGAATCCATCGAAGACGGAGATCCTTTGCCTGGGTCGTCCTGGTATGGGTGAGTGCCGGTTGCCTACCCTGGATGGCAAGCGGTTAAGCCCGTCGTCTTTGGTAAAAAGCCTGAGGGTTCAATTAGACCCACTGCTATCGATGGAGACTCAGATCTCCACGGTTAGCAGGTCAGCATTTCTCCATCTTTGACAGGCTAGGCAACTGGCTCCTTACCTATCCAGGAATGACCTAGCCACAGTGATCCAGGCGATGGTCATCTCGAGGCTAGACTACTGTAACGCCCTCTACATTTATTTATTTTATTTATTTATTTATACTTCAAACTTGTATACCGCCACTCCCCGAAGGCTCGGAGCGGTTTACAGAAGTTTGAGTGCCCAGTGGCACATAAAGACAACATATACAAGTGGACAAGGGAAGAACAAGAGGGTGGGGGGGGGAGGGAGGGGGAAAGGGAAGTGTCAGCGACGGTGCCTCCTAGGGTCCCGCCCTGCCATCAAATGGAGGCAGGCGGGGGTGTCCCAGAAGAAGCGCCGGTGCAAAAGCATCCGTGGGGACCAGAGACCGCGGGCGCCCACATGGGGGCCTGCGCCAAGGGGCCCTGGTCCAGCCGAGAATTGTCCCTTCAGACTCTTGAGGAAGTCCGATGGGCCCCTTGGAGCTTCGACTGCTTATAGCAGGAGCTCCAGAATGTCCTGGTGGGGAACACCTTCGGGGCCAGCGTCGTTCTCGGCGTTGATCGTCCTTTTCTGGTTAGGTCACTAAGGAGGCCGGTTCCGGAGGCCCTTCGGCCGGAATCTGGTCTAGGCCTCCTATCCATGGTCTGGGAGGTAGTTCGGACGCCGCCCTTCCCTTGTGGACAACCCGGAAACTCAAGCTGGTGCAAAATGCTGCTGCTCGACTGCTGGTGGGAGCATCAGCGAGAGAGCACGTTACACTAATCCTACAGCAATTGCACTGGCTGCCAATAGAGTACCGAATTGTCTTCAAGGTGCTGGTGTTGTCCTTTAAGGCCTTGTATGGTCTAGGGCCAGTGTACCGCCTCACCCCATACGTTCCCCTGAGATCTCTGCACTCAGAAGAACAAAACCTTCTGGTGATTCCATCAGTTCGTTCCTGTCGCCTCTCAGTGACAAGGCAACGAGCCTTCTCCGTGGTGGCACCGACGCTATGGAACACGTTACCAGACGACGTTCGGGCTATCACGGAGTTAGCCCCCTTCCGGAGGGCCTGCAAGATGACCCCTTTTAAGCAGGCCTTCAATCTAAGTTCCCCCGGATACCTCTGGCCATGCCTTGTGTTTTATATAACAAAGTGTTTTATCTGCATTTTAATCTGATGTTTTATGTAAACCGCCCCGAGCCTGCAGGGAGGAGGAGCCGTAGATAAAAATGAACAATAAATAAATAAATAATCGGTGCTATGAACTGTATTTCTCCTTCTCACTGTGTGCTTGAGAGCATAAGAATGTTTTAAGTTGCTTCTTAAAGGAGAGTAAGGAGGGGGTAATTTGATCCAAAGACTGGGGGTAGCCACTGAGGAGCCCCCCCCCCCCCGTTCTCACCAGCCAAGCTTGAGACGGGGTGGGATTGAGAGTAGGGCCTCCTCAGCTGATTGAAGATCATCATCATCATCAGTTTCTCACTTGTTAATGGCCCTCCATTGAAATGCTCCAGGCGATTTACATAAAACAATTGCATTAAAAATACACAATACCAAATAGACTGCATTAAACATTAAAGCAAAGGGTCGCACGTCACGCATGGCCCTGAAGTGGGGAGGCAAGGCGTTCCACAAGACAGGGGCAGAGGTGGAGAAGGCCCTGCGTCTTGTGCTCTCAAGACGTACTTCCCTGGGGCCTGGAACATGCAGTAAGTTTAGTTGGAGGAGTCGTGGTGACCACTGGCGACGAAGAGGGGAGAGGTGGTCTCTGAGATACGCCGGCCCCTGACTATGAAGCGCCTTAAAGGTCAGAACCAACCACTTAAACAGGGCCCGGAATTCCCTTGGAAGCCAGTGCAAATGCAGCATAGTTGGAGTTATGTGGCATCTCAAAGGTGTTTTTGCAAGTAGCCTGGCAGCCGCATTCTGAATAATGGGCATCCTCCTAGTAGTCGACAGGGGAAGGCCAACATACAAGGCGTTACAATAATCCAGTCTAGATGTAACTGTCGCATGGATGATTGTAGCCAAGGCTTCCTCTGAAAGGTAAGGTGCCGTCTCGCCTGCCGGAGATGGAAAAAGGCCTGCTTACTAACATTGAGCGATCTGGGCCTCCATAGTCAACTGGGAATCCAGGACAACACCCAAGCTCTTGACAGTGGAAGATGGATGAAGGGGGGCACCATCGAAGTTGGGCGGGGGGGGCGCCACTCCAGGCGGGCGGCCAGGCCACAAAATCTCGGTCTTAGTAGGATTCACCTTCAACCTACAGGCACGCAGCCATCCCGATACAGCCTCAAGGCATAAGGTGAAATTGTCTGGTATTGAGGTGACTCCAGGCTTCAGCCGTAAAAGCAGCTGCGTATTATCCGCGTATTGGTGGCACTCCAGACCAAACTCCGCACGAGGCTGGCAAGAGGTCTCGCATAGACGTTGAAGAGGAGGGGAAAGGGAATTGCTCCCTGAGGCACCCCACATGAGAGGGCAGATCTGTCAGAGGTCCGAGCTAGGTACTCAACACATTGAAACCGGCGTCGAAGAAATGTGTCAAACCAAATGAGGGCCCGACCACGAACTCCCGCCATGGCAAGTCGATGGATCAGCAGGTCATGGTCGACAGTGTCGAATGCAGCCATAAGATCCAGGAGTATCAGGAGTCCCAACCCCCCCTCTAGCAAGCTGACAACGTATTGCATCAGTAACAGCCACCAGTACCGTCTCTGTCCCATGGCCCGGGCGAAAGCCGGACTGAAAAGGATCCAGGCCGGCAGTATCGTCCAGAAACTGTTGCAGTTGTCTCAGCACAGCTCGCTCGATCACCTTGCCCAGGAATGGAAGATTGGAGACAGGGCGATAGTTGGACAGAATCGCAGGACCCAGGTTTGGTTTCTTCAATAAAGGACAGGCAGGCTTGTACAAGGAGATGCGGTTTGCTAGGTAGGCTATCAGACCTTTCAAGGGAGCATCAAAATGAGAAATTTCCCATATTTATTTTCCTGACACCAAAGAGGTGTGATTTCTTTTCAAAAACACAACTAACTTTGACCATCTTACAAGGGATGAAATTCCCACTGCAAACTGGTGTGATGTGGGTCATGGAGAACCAGCCGTTTTTGCTGCTCGGGATCTTGTCTTTATTAAGGATGGCCAAGAACTGTACTCTCAGTTTATTATGACTGAATAATAGATGGCAAATGAAAGGTATTATTATTCATTTATTGTATTGATGTCAGCCGACTGGCAAATGTTCTTTCCAGCATAATGCAATCAATAAAGCAATAACTACAGCAATGATACAGCTGATTAAAACATCATGTTTGCAATAACATCCAACATCTATACTTCCAAAATCCATACGCATAACAAGGTATAAAAGATGAAACATTTAAACAGTATGAACAAGGGATGAAGAAAATGTAGTGAAAGCAGCACCTTTTCCAATATTTCATAGTTGCAAAGCAGATTATGTGTGACCACGCGAAATCAATGTGTGGCCAAGAGGGCAAATATTAGTGACACAAAATGCACGCAATAGGAGAGCCCACTGGAAAGGGCCTAACTCAGGGGTGGGCAATTATTTTTTCCAAGGGGCCACACGAGAGCCAAAAAATATTATGGATCCAGCCCAATGGATCCAGCCCAGAGAATGGCAAAGCGGACCCAGCCGCCGCAGCAGCAGAGGAGAGCAGTGCAACCCGCTCTCGCCCCCAGCCGTTCCCCAGCTGATCGCCCTGCTATGGAGTGTCTGCCATCCCCGGCCTGCAGGGGGAACAGTCGGCGATCTGAGGTGGCTTATTCGACCTGGCGACCCGGAAGACGATCAAGTCTTCTGGGTCACCAGGGTGATCAGCTTCACAGGTCGCCGAGTGCTCCCGCTGCAGGCCCGGATCGCCAGGCACTCCAAAGCCGCCGCACCAAAGGGTTGGTAGGCACTCCAAAGCCGCCGCTGCTCCCGCTGCAGGCCCGGATCGCCAGGCACTCCAAAGCCGCCGCACCAAAGGGTTGGTAGGCACTCCAAAGCCGCCGCTGCTCCCGCTGCAGGCCCGGATCGCCAGGCACTCCAAAGCCGCCGCACCAAAGGGTTGGGAGGCACACCAAAGCCACCGCTGCTCCTCCGCTGCAGGCCCGGATCGCCAGGCACTCCAAAGCCACCGCACCAAAGGGTTGGTAGGCACTCCAAAGCCGCCGCTGCTCCGCTGCAGGCCCGGATCACCAGGCACTCCAAAGCAGCCGCACAAAGGGTTGGTAGGCACTCCAAAGCCGCCGCTGCTCCCGCTGCAGGCCCGGATCGCCAGGCACTCCAAAGCCGCCGCACCAAAGGGTTGGTAGGCACTCCAAAGCCGCCGCTGCTCCCGCTGCAGGACCGGATCGCCAGGCACTCCAAAGCCGCCGCACCAAAGGGTTGGTAGGCACTCCAAAGCCGCCGCTGCTCCGCTGCAGGCCCGGATCGCCAGGCACTCCAAAGCCGCCGCACCAAAGGGTTGGTAGGCACTCCAAAGCCGCCGCTGCTCCGCTGCAGGCCCGGATCGCCAGGCACTCCAAAGCCGCCGCACCAAAGGGTTGGTAGGCACTCCAAAGCCGCCGCTGCTCCCGCTGCAGGCCCGGATCACCAGGCACTCCAAAGCAGCCGCACCAAAGGGTTGGTAGGCACTCCAAAGCCGCTGCTGCTCCCACTGCAGGCCCGGATCGCCAGGCACTCCAAAGCCGCCGCTCCAAAGGGTTGGCAGGCACTCCAAAGCCGCCGCTGCTCCCGCTGCAGGCCCGGATCGCCAGGCACTCCAAAGCCGCCGCACAAAGGGTTGGTAGGCACTCCAAAGCCGCCGCTGCTCCCGCTGCAGGCCCTGATCGCCAGGTACTCCAAAGCCGCCGCTCCAAAGGCATGTCAGGCACTCCAATGCCGCTGCTGCTCCCGCTGCAGGCCCGGATCGCCAGGCACTCCAAAGCCGCTGCACCAAAGGGTTGGTAGGCACTCCAAAGCCGCTGCTGCTCCGCTGCAGGCCCGGATCGCCAGGCACTCCAAAGCCGCCACACCAAAGGGTTGGTAGGCACTCCAAAGCCGCTGCTGCTCCCGCTGCAGGCCCGGATCGCCAGGCACTCCAAAGCCGCCACACCAAAGGGTTGGTAGGCACTCCAAAGCCGCTGCTGCTCTCGCTGCAGGCCCGGATCGCCAGGCACTCCAAAGCCGCTGCACCAAAGGGTTGGTAGGCACTCCAAAGCCGATGCTGCTCCCGCTGCAGGCCCGGATCGCCAGGCACTCCAAAGCCGCCGCACCAAAGGGTTGGTAGGCACTCCAAAGCCGCTGCTGCTCCCGCTGCAGGCCCGGATCGCCAGGCACTCCAAAGCCGCTGCACCAAAGGGTTGGTAGGCACTCCAAAGCCGCTGCTGCTCCCACTGCAGGCCCGGATCGCCAGGCACTCCAAAGCCGCTGCACCAAAGGGTTGGTAGGCACTCCAAAGCCGCTGCTGCTCCCACTGCAGGCCCGGATCGGCAGGCACTCCAAAGCCGCCGCTCCAAATGGATGTCAGGCACCCCAAAACCACCACGATGGGATGGCGGCAGCAGCACCCCTTCTTCTTGGCCTTGCCCTGGACGCCCTTCTCCCCGGGCCGGACAGAATTGGCTGCCGGGCTGAATCCAGCCCGCGGGCCATAGGTTGCCCATCCCTGGCCTAACTCCACTTCTCCTCTCCTTTCTGCCAAATTGGTGCAAATGACCTCTGCATTTCAAACTCTGGCTTTCAGCAATGTTAAATTTTTGAAGAACAACAATGGTTGAATGCAAGGAAGAGAAACTGGGACATTTTTTAAGCTATTGGAAAAACTAGGGCAGCAGGGAATAATCAGGACCAGACCTGGCAAACTAAAACAGTTTGAAGTTATAGAACAAAATCAATCATTTTACCTGAAGTCCCAGTTCTTAAAAATCCATTTAGAATTGCTGACTGTTCCACTTGTAGTGAGTGCCGTACTGATCAGGAACGCAACCTTAGTTTTCCAGCTCTTCCTTGTTTCTAAGAGCTGCATCATAAAGTGCAGCCTAACCCTCTACATTGGGCAGGCAAAGTGAGACCGCGGGCACAGCGGGACACCCCCAAGGCCCTGTTCCCCATGTTGGAAGTAGCCATATTTGAACTGCATTCTGAAACTGCATTACATGGCAGTGTAGATGGGGCCTCAGACTTGGGCTCTGTGCATTTCTAAGAACTTGTCTACAGTTTATAGTTTTTATTTATTTAAAACTTTTCTACCCCGGCGGCCTTCTCACCTCCGAAGAGGGACTCAGACCGGCAAACAAGTATTCAATGCTAACATTAAAAATCTAAAAGCATCATAAATTTACAATAAAACTATCAAATACAAATACAATAAATACATTTAAAAAGCCTTTTGCCAAAGTAAAATCGAGTCCAACTCAATCCGTATATTCGGTCCGACTTTAGTCACTTCGCAATCTTCTCCCTCATTCCGCAAAGGCCTCGTCGCACAGCCACGTTTTCACCTGCTTCCTAAAAGTCAGGAGGGAGGAGGCTGATCTAATTTCCTTTGGGAGGGAATTCCACTGCTGGGGGGCCACCACAGAAAAGGCCCTGTCCCTCGTCCTCGCCAGACGTGCCTGCGAAGGTGGTGGGATCGAGAGCAGGGTCTCTCCAGACGATCTTAGCACTCTTGACAGTTCCTAGGGGAGAATACATTCTGACAGGTAAACTGGGCCGGAACCGTATAGGGTTTTGTAAGTCAACACCAGCACTTTGAATTGTGCTCGGAAGCTCATTGGCAGCCAGTGGAGCTGGCACAACAGGGGAGTTGTGCGCTCCCTGTACCCCGCTCCCGTTAGTAGTCTGGCTGCTGTGCGCTGCACTAATTGCAGCTTCCGGGCAGTCTTCATAGGACACCCCACATAGAGAGCGTTACAGTAGTCTATACGGGATGTAACCAGAGCTTGGACCACCGTGGCCAAGTCTTTCCTTTTTTTCATGTAAAGGGATAGAATGGAAGACATATCATTTAAACAATTAAATGTGAGAAATCAAAATGGCTAGACTTGCCCACGTATAGTCTCTAGTTCATACCATCTGGACTGTGTTCAATTCCTATATTTCCAACTTTCTTAAAAATGTTTTTAGACATATGCAATGTCTTGTGAGATTTTTTAAAAAACTTTTGCCTTTTTTTCAGGCATTTAAAAGGCTGATTTTTGCCCAGCGCATGTGCTTGTGTGTTTAAATCTTTGCGATATTTTTTTCTCTGCTGCAGGTTTTATTTTTGGACCTATTATCTTCTGCTGATGGCTCTGTCTTGCTCTATCTGACCTTTTTTTATTGCTATTGTTTTACGGTTCACTTATATTTTATGTTTTAATCTCTGCATTGCCCAGAGAACTTTGGTTATTGGACGGTTTAAAATTGTAATAAATCAGACAATAAAATTTGGGGCATAAGCAGAGCACTAAAAATAAGCCATCACCTTCTTAGCTGCTGCTCTGGGAAGATGCGCTCGGAGTTAGAAAGAATATGAACTTTGTGGAAAGCCATGGAAATTACAGCGCATTATTTCCAGTCAGTTATTTCATTTTGGTTGGGTTTTTTTAAAAAAACAATCAGTGTGACTTGTAAAACTTTATTTAAGAGGCTGAATCAACACACTCAATCTATGAAATGACCAAAAAAATACATTTTTTGTTGAGAAGGAAGAAAATCTTATCACAAAGAGGAGTTTTGTCATGGAATGCAGGCCTAGGTAAGGTTTGTAACTGCTAGGTCATCCTGGGCCGCCCCTGGGAATTGTGCAAGTCTTTTGTTGTGATCGCATGCTCACATTAACCGTGGTAGGCTACTTTTATCAGTGTCGCAGGGGAAATAAAAGCACTGAACTCTTAATGCTGGACTCATGGTTGTCAAATGAAGCCGTCCCAACTCTTGCATTCAAGTGAACTTGCTCAAGATACTCTCACAGCTTGCTCAAACATGTTTGACATGTGTCCCGAAATGTTTCTGCATCATATGTAGCATGTTTCCTGTTAGAATACACTTACTGGAGTGAAACAAGGTTGTGTTCTTGCACCAACCCTATTTACAATCTTCTTCAGCATGATGCTCCAAAGGGCTACAGCAGACCTTGAAGAAGAAGAAGAAGAAGGTGGCATATATATACGCTATCGTACTGATGGCAGCTTGTTCAACTTAAGCCGCCTGAGGGCTCGCACTAAGACTCTCAACTATCTAGTCCGTGAGCTGCTTTTTGCTGACGACGCTGCCCTTGTTGCCCATTCAGAAGCAGCCCTGCAGCACCTCACATATTGCTTTGCAAAAGCTGCAGAGCTGTTTGGAATGGAAGTCAGCCTGAAGGAAATGGAAGGCCTCTACCAGCCCGCACCACAGGAAGAACACCATCACCCCCACGTCAGCATAGGCGAATCTGTGCTTAAGTCCGTTCAGCAGTTCACCTCCCTGGGAAGCATCATCTCTTCAGATGCCAAGATTGAGAAAGAGAGAGATCACAGATTAGCAAAGGCATATTAGTGCATTCGGAAGGCTTCACAAAAGAGTCTGGAGCAACAAGCACCTGAGGCAAAGCACCAAAATCAGTGTATTCTCCTCTATGGCTCTGAAACATGGGTCACCTACCGCCAACACCTACGATTCCTCGAACGCTTTCATCAGCGCTGTCTTCGCACAATCCTAAACATACACTGGACTGACTATGTGACGAATGTTGCTGTCCTTGAGCAAGCAGGGATCACCAGCATTGAGGCCATGCTATTGAGAACATAGCTGCGCTAGGCAGGGCACGTCTCTAGGATGGAGGACCAACGCCTCCCAAAGATATTACTCTATGGTGAACTCGCCATGGGTCAGAGCAAGAGAGTTGCCCCCAAAAAGAGATACAAGGACTCCCTGAAACAACATCTCAGGCTCGGCCAGATTGATCACCAACAATGGCCCTCCCTGGCCTCACATCGGGAGGCATGGAGACGCACTATCCACAATGCTGCGACCTCTTTGAGAAGACACGCGAATGGGTCTCGAAGAGAAACGACAACGCAGAAAGAACCGCAACTTGGAAACAACATCACCCAAGGAGACTTTCTGCTGTGCTTTCTGCAACCAGACTTGCCTATCTCAGATTGGCCTTTTTAGTCATCAACGCGCTTGTAATAAGCATGGGATGAGTCCTTCCTCAGAATCTTAGTTCGCGAAGTAATGCCGAGAGAGACTTGTATGGGCCATGAGCAAACAAAATAACCCTTCACAGCAATGTAATTTGTGATAATCAAGCACAGCGACTTAGAAGGGACCTACGTAAAATTTGTTTTCACTGATCTATATCCCAATCTCTGTCTGGATTGACCATTGTCTGACAGGTTTTAACATTAATGCATGAGACTGAGCATATTCAGGGAAAATGTATACCTTTTAAATGCAAATGGAGAAAAATATTCCTATCTGAATGGTGCAAAAACTGTAATAAAACCCCTTCAGATAGATAGATATTCCTGCTGCAGTCGGTGGGAGCTGCGAAACAAAATCTGGTAAACCAAAGGTAAACCCAGTTGGAGAGAAAAATATCTACGTGACTATATTTCAAAACCTGTGTGCAAACATGAAAACATGGAAGGAGAGAAAAGTCCGCTAGGGCATCTGGACCCCGCCCCCGCCTCCAGAAAAGCGCAAGCGTTTTCCCCAGCCTAACCAGGGCCTTTCCGAAAGACCTGAGTTTTCCCAATATCAAATTACTTTGAGACAAAGCAGGGCTTTCCTACTTTGACCCGAATGAATTTGTTTTTACGTGAGGCCTCATTGGGACACCTCAGGTAAAAATGCAGGAGGGGGGAGGGGGTGTATTTTGGGTGCTGCCGGCATGCACCCACATTTGCTCAATAATGAAATAACTCAGAGTGGTTTACTTTTTTTGGGAGGGGGGGTTGGGTATCTTGCCACATTGAGACATAATTTGTTCTTGAAAATATGAACATTACTTAATATTCTTTATGTCTCTGTTGCCTGCCATTGCCAGGAATGTGGCGCAGCTGGCTGGGTGTCAGCTGCATGAGATCTCTACTGACCAGAATTTCATGAGTTCGAGGCCTGCCCGGGATGGGGTGAGCCCTCGACCAATTTGTGTAGCTTGTTGTCGACCTTTGCAACCCATCTGTCAAGTAGGAAATTTAGGTACCACTTTGTGGGTGCCTCATACGGGGGGGATCTGTCTATGCAGCAACCCCCCAAAAGAATGTATGTGTGTGCACCCAAGCAGAAAACGCTACTCACAGAACTACTAACAAATTTCTTCTTATACCCATTGTTATTACTGTTAGTAAATTAGGTATATGACCACATTTAGAAATTTTTGGAATTTTTTTGTAAGTCTTTCTTTTACTAATCAACCCCCCATTTGATTTTAGAATCGCCATTTTGGGTTCTTTCTTTTACTAATCAACCCCCATTTGATTTTAAATCGCCATTTTGCCATGCCTACTGTCTATATATGTTGTGTGTCAATGTTTGCCTGTATATGTGCATTGTGATCCGCCCTGAGTCCCCTGCAGGGTGAGAAGGGTGGAAAATAAATGACGTAAATAAATAAATAAAAAATAAAATAAATATTTCTGGCTGGAAGACAAAAGTCTATTGAAGAAAAAATCCATTCTCATTCCTTGTCAATACCCAGTATCTATTATACGTCTGATACCAGACAGTTCTTCTCAAGTACAAGGCCTTGAGAAGTGAAGGTTGTGGAATGGAGAGGCATCCAAGAAGGAACCATGCCAACGAAGATCAGCAAGGACATCATCTCTTACTTATAGGTGCTAGAACGGGTCATCTACACAATAACATAAGTTACCATTACCTTCAAGAAAGAGCATTACATTATTGGCAATGCTCTAAATACCCTAAAACACTGGGAGTGGAAAACACTAGTCCAAAAACACAAAGAACAATACTAAATATACACAATAATGTATTACAGTGGATATAGTAGCGTATTTATTGTTATTGCACGTTACCGCTTGAAAAAGCCGCCATAGGCGAAACGGATCGGGCCCTGCAGTTCTACCGTCGCGGTGTGCCCTGCGTTACATCATCCGTGGATTGGTGCTTCCTCCAAGTCATCTCAGCGCTTGCCTCCGCTTCGGGGTTTTCCACACCGGTTCTTAGCGCATTTGCGCGGCCGGCTCATTTTCAGTTCCTGTTTTCGTTGCGCCTACCTGAGGAGGAGCCGAGCGTATCTTCCGCTGCGGCCCCACGGTCCCTGGTTCATCCAGGAACCTCCGCCGGCCTTTGGCGTATCAACGTGGCCGGTTCCATTTCCGAATGGACGCAACACTGCATCACCGATCGCCGAGTTCGCCTGGGAAGAGCCCAGCACATTCCCGCTGTGGCCCTACAGTTCCTGGTTTTCCAGGAGCCCCCGCCGGCTTTGAGCGCATTTGCGCGGCCGGATCTACTCATTGGCGGACGGAGCACGGCCCTGTGTTTGTTTGCACCACCGGCCGTGCTCAGGGGGGAGCCGGGCGTCTCTCTGCTGCGGCTCCGCCACTCCTGTCGCTTCTTCAGGAGCCCTCGCCAGTTCTTAGCGCCTTTGCGTGGCCAGTTGCCATTTCGAGCGAACCCAGCGGTCTGCATATCCCTTCTATTCTTCCCTCATCTCCCTGGAACTTTCCCTTCCCTGGAACTGTTGTCCTTTACCACCCATCTGAACTCCGTAGCTGTCTTAAGGAGGTACTGTACTTTGTAGCGGTGTAAGTTCCATCATAGTGTGCTGTATTCCGCATGTGTACTATGCGCGTTGATGTTATATTCTATGTCAGAGATACTCATTATTATATGACTTGTGTATTGCCTACTAGATTGTGTATTAATATATATATTGTGCTACTATATCCACTGTAATACATGATTGTGTATATTTAGTATTGTTCTTTGTGTTTTTGGACTAAATACCCTAAAGGCATGAGATCTTGGAAGGTAAGCAGGGTCGGCCTTTGGTTAATATTTCTATGGAAGATTGCCAGTGAATATCATGTGCTGTAGGTTGTATTTCAGAGGAAGGGACTAAGAAAACCACACCTGGGTATTCCTTAGCTGAGAAATCCTTTTCAAATTTATAGTCACTATAACTTGGCAGACAATTTGAAAGCGCACACACAGAGTCCATTTTTTATTTATCAATTCACCAGCATTTTCTAACTGAAGTATAAGAGGTACTATTCAGGAAACCATAACTTCAATTACTCACTACTGGGGCTAAATTTCCATGTTCTCCAAATTGACAGTGGAACTGATGTTTGTTAATAGCCTTAAAATGTTGTGTGGTGATTATGAGAAGAATCGGTAATTATGTCATAAGTCAGTGCTGTCCAACTTCTTCCGGGCCAAGGGCCGGAAGAAGTGTCACTGATCACCTGGGGGGCCGCAGGTGATCAGTGAGCGGGGGCGTGGCCGCTCCCGGGGGCGTGGCCGGCCTCCTGCACGGCCCGCCCATTTTCAGGAGGGTTTCCTGGGTGACGTTAGGCTGGGTGACTCCTGACATCACCCAGCCTAACGTCACCCAGGAAACCCTACACTTCCTGGATGGCTGGTGGGGCGAGAAGCACCGCTCGCTTCCCCCGCCAGCCTTCCAGGCTTCGAGGGAGGGTTTTTCGCCCGGCTCCTGTGGCTCTCTGAAAGAGGGACACAGGCCGCGAAAAACTCTCACCGCAAACCTGGAAGGCTGGCGGGGAAAGTGAGAAGCGCTTCTCGCTTCTCCCACCAGCCTTCCAGGCTTCGGGAGGGGTTTCGCCCGGCTCCTGTGTCTCTCTGAGCAGAGGGACACGGGAGCTGGGCGGTAACTCCCGCCAGCCTGGATGGCTGGTGGGAGAAGCGAGAAGCGCCGCTTGCTCGCACCAGCCTTCCAGGTTTGGGAAAAGGTTTTAAGCCCGGCACTCGCGTCTCGAGTGCCGGGTGAAAACCCTTCCCCAAACCTGGAAGGCTCGCAGGGGAAGCGGCGCTACTGCCAGCTTCCCCGCCAGCCATCCAGGCTGGCGGGGAGTTTTCGCCGCTGCCGTGATGCCTTGGAAGGGAGGGAGGCACCGCGGACCCCCCACTCCCTTCAAGGCATCGGCTCCAGAGAGAGAGGGAAGAAGAGGGCAGTGCAGGGAGGAGGAGCTAGCTCTCTTCCTCCTCCCTGCACCGCCCTTGTCCCTCTCTCGCCGGCGCCAATGCAAACCGGTTTGCATCGGCGCCGGCAAGAGAGAGAAAAAGAGGGCGGTGCAGGGAGGAGGAGCTGGCTCACTTCCTCCTCCCTGCCTCGCCTCCCCCTCCCCCAGCCGCCATTTAATTTTTTTTTAAATTAAAAATGGCAGCCGGGAGCATAGCGGGGGCCGGAGCCAACAGGCTGGGGGGGCGTGTACGGCCCCAGGGCCGCCAGTTGGACAGCCCTGCCATAAGTAATAATATTTTATTTTGTTATTTTACGTATAAAAAAACATATTTAACAGATGAAACATTTAGTTCATATTTAACAGATGCAACTTGGCTTGACCCCTTCAAGTCCGGCTTCCATTCAGGGCATGGGACAGAGACGGTGATGGTCGCCATCACAGACAAGCTGCGTTGCCAACTTGATCGAGGCGGATCGGCGCTGCTCGTGTTATTGGACCTCACGGCAACATTTGATACTGTCAATCTTTTGACCCACCGCCTTGCCGGGGCTGGGGTGAGGGGGACAGTCCTGAACTGGCTGTCCTCCTTCCTCCTGAACCGGTCACAACGAGTGAGAAGGGGCAAGGTTGTCTCAGGGGACACCCCCTCCTTTGCGGGGTGCCTCAGGGGGCCATCCTCTCCCCTTTATTGTTTAACATCTACATCCGACCACTTGCTCAGTTGGTACGCAGCTTTGGGCTGGAGTGTCACCAATATTTTATTTATTTATTTATTTATTTATTATTTCGACTTCTAACCCGCCACTCCCCGGAGGCTCAGGGCGGTTCACAAGAAGCATAAAAGCAAAAAGCACAATACACAAAGGGATACACAACACACTGCACAACAACACAAGGAGGGAGGGAGAAAGGGATACAGGGCCGATCAACCACTCGCTAAGTCAGGGCGAGAGGGATCAGTATGTGGTCACAAGGAGGCAGTCTGGGGGTTCCCAGGCGAACACCTCGGTGCTGCTTGTCCAAGGGAACGGGTGCAGCACTCACATCATGCAGCGGCCCGCAGTGGCTGCCCCTGTTGGTGGGAGCCACTACCTTCTTGGGCCAGGGCGAGCCCGGGGAGCTCAAGCCGGAAACTGGAATTCCAAGGGGTCCTCGGCTGGGAGGGTCTCCGGGCCCTGGACCTGTGGGTTCGAGGTCTTTTCCCTTCCTGGGGGGCGGCCACAGGTCCGCTGGTGCTCCAGTCCTCCAGGGGCGGGCTCTTTCCGCCGCTCCAGTCCACCAGGGGTGGGCTCCTTCCAGCGCTGCAGTCCTCCAAGGGCGGGCTCCTTCCGGCGCTCCGATCCTCCAGTAAATATGCGGATGACACCCAGCTTGTTCTGGGGATGGAGGGCCGACCCGACTCCGTACCCGATAATTTCCATCACTGCCTTGAAGCTGTTACTGGATGGCTGCGAGCCAGTAGGTTGAAGGTGAATCTGGCTAAGACGGAGATCCTGTGGCTGGGTCATCAAGGTACGGGTGAGATTCAGCTTCCAACCCTGGACGGTGTGACACTCTGTCCGTCATCATCCGTTAAGGTTCTTGGCGTTACACTGGACTCTCAACTGTCGATGGAGAAACATATCTCCATCGTCAGTGGAGTAGCTTTTTACCATCTTCGGCAGGCGAGGAGGCTGGCTCCCTTCCTGTCCCGCCATGACCTAGCCACAGTGATCCAAGCCACGGTCATCTCAAGATTGGACTACTGTAATGCTCTCTACATTGGCCTTCCCTTGTCAGTGATCCGGAAGCTGAAGCTGGTGCAGAACGCGGCAGCTTGGCTACTGGCAGGTCTGCCATCTTCCTGCCACGTTATGCCTGTCCTGCGCGAACTGCACTGGCTTCCGATTGAGCACCGGATCACCTTCAAGGTGATGGTTTTAACCTTCAAGGCCTTGAATGGTCTGGGGCCAGTGTACTTAAGGGACCGCCTCTCCCTATATTGTCCCGCAAGACCATTGCATTCAGAGTCCCTGAACCTTCTTGTGGTTGCAAGCATCAAAACCCTCCATCTGACCTCGACTCTTTGGAACGCTCTTCCTCCCGAGGTCCACACACTCTCCAACTTGCTAGCCCTCAGGAAGGCCTGCAAAACTTTTCAGGCATTCGGTTAACAACTCTAGCTCTAGGCCTGGGAGTATTTACTAGGCATGAGAAAAAAGTTATGAAAATGATTCGTTTCGTAAGAAATTCGTAAGAAATGCTACTTTCGAGTATTTCCGCACCTGGAACGCCAACCAGGAAGTGGACTTTCTTTTTAGAACCTCGGGGCCAGGATTTTCTTAAGTGTCGTTATTAGGTCGTAGGGGGGGGGGCACCCTCCTTCTCTCTCACCACCCTCCCGCCTCCCTTGCCAATAAGTATTATGGCAAGGCAAGCCCTAAACTCGCTCCTTCTTTCGGCTGGAAGCCTGGAAAAAATGTAAACAGAGAGGATTACTCAGTAAATCTGCAAAGGAGGGCACTTTGGATGTAGTGCCCTCCTTTGTGGATTTACTTCTGAGTAAACCTCTCTGTTTACATATTTTCAGGCTTCCCTGCCTCTCCTGCCCTGCCAGGATCTAAAGCATCAAAGAGTATTGGGGTGAGAAACCAACCTAATGTATAATAGAATGAATGCTACTGTAAGTGCCTAATATTATAAGTAATCCAACTGGTCATACCTACATTCCATGCACATGCAATAATACAGCAGTAATAACAATAACAAGAGGTAAAATTCAAACCGAAGTATTCTGACTGGTCTCTCCTCATGCGGTGCAAACGGGCTCTTCTCTTATTAGCCTGGAAATTAGCCCGGGAAAAGCCAGTGTTTGCTGCTTGGGAGCACACACATACATATTCTTGGGGGATTTGCTGCAGAATCCGGGCTCATAGAAGATTCTGCAGCAACCCCCAAAGAATATGTATGTGTGTGCACCAAAGCAGAAAACGCTGGCTTTTCCCGGGCTCACAGAGAAGAGCCCGTTTGCACCGCATGAGGAGGGATCAGTCAGAATACTTCGGTTTGAATTTTACCTCTTCTTATACCCATTGTTATTACTGCTGTATTATTGCATGTGCATGGAATGTAGGTATATGACCAGCCTGGGCAAACTTGGGCCCTCGCTCCCTCGGGATCGGGGTGAGAGAGAGGCAGCGAGGAGCCAGGGGGGGGCCTCCTCCTCCTTTTCTTTTGCTGCTTCAAGAATAGAATACCCCCTCCCCCCCTCCTTCCCCTCCCTCCTCCCTCCTTCCCTCCCTCCTTCCTATTTGGAGAGTCCCATCTAGAATTCAGTGTGATTTATTCAATTTTGGCCTACAACTCCCAGAAATCCCAGCCAGTTTACCAGCTGTTAGGATTTCTGGGAGTTGTAGGCCAAACTCCATCTGGAATGCGCATGCGCTGGCATACGAACTACTAACGAATTTCGTTAGTAATTAAGTTACATTTTAGAAATTTTTGGAAATTTTTTTGTAAGTCTTCCTATTACTAATAACCCCCCCCCCCATGAGATTTTCGATTTCCTATTTTTGGGTTCTAAACCATGCCTAGTATTTACTGGGTGCTACGTCTCATTGTATGATTTTAATCTTGGTGTAAACCCTGATGTTTTTAACTGTTTTTATTGTGTTTGTATCTTATTGTGTTTTATCAATGGACCAGCTGCAGACCTTCTTGGATGACGCAACCTGGCTAGACCCCTTCCAGTCCGGCTTCCGTTCACGCCATGGGACGGAGACTGTCTTGGTCTCCATCACAGATCTACTCCGCTGCCATTTGGACCGAGGTGGATCGGCGCTGCTCGTGTTATTGGATCTCACGGCAGCGTTTGATACCGTCGATTACCAACTTTTGATACACTGCCTGGCGGTGGCGGGGGCTCCCGCTGAACTGCGGGGGTGCCTCAGGGGCTATCCTCTCCCGCTATTATTCAACATCTATATCGACCACTCGCCCAACTGGTGCGGAGTTTTGGGCTGGAGTGTCATCAGTACGCTGATGATACCCAGCTCATTCTGAGGTTGGACCCGGGGCAGTCTCTGTACCCGATAATTTCCATCTTTGCCTTGAAGCCGTCACTGGATGGCTGCGAGCCAGTAAGTTGAAGGTGAACCGGCGAAGACGGAGATCTTGTGGCTGGGCCGCCCGGGGTGCGACCGACCCAGTTGCCAACTTTCGATGGTGTGGCCCTCTGCCCTCAGCCATCGGTAAAAGTCTAGGGGTCCGACTGGGCGCCCACCTGTCCATGGAGGAGCAGATCGGCTGCACCTGCAGGACAGCATTCTTCCATCTCCGGTTGGCTAAACGCCTGGCTCCCTACCTCTCCCACGCGACCTGGCTACGGTGATCCAAGCCACGGTCATCTCGAGGCTTGATTACTGTAATGCGCTCTACATTGGCCTTCCCTTGTCGATGATCCGGAAGCTTAAGCTGGTGCAGCACGCCGCAGCTCGCCTCCTCCTGGGTACTGCAAGATCTGACCGAGCGACTCCACTCGTGCGCGAGAGCTGCACTGGCTTCCGATTGAATTCGGGTCCTCTTCAAGGTGTTAGTCCTCACTTTCAAGGCCATCTATGGTTTGGGGCCAGTGTACTTGAGGAGCGACTTACCCCTATATGCCTGCGAGATCACTACGCTCCGAGGAGCTCAACCTTCTTGTGGTGCCTCCCCTCGGAACCTGCCGACTAGCCACTACACGGCGGAGGGCATTCTCTGTAGCCGCCCCAAGTCTCTGGAATGGCCTCCCGGAGAGATCACGCCATCCGCTCTCCTGCCCTTTCGCAAGGCCTTGAAGACTTGGCTTTTTAGGAAGGCGTTCGGCTCTTAATTCAACCACATTGCCCGCTTGCCGCCTATGGTTCCCCCCAGGTTTTTTATCCCGTCCCCCCCAGCCTTTGCTGAGGGTTGCGCTCTTAATATGTTTTAATCTGTTGTGATGTGTAATATGTTTTTAACTGCTTAATTGTTTTATTTCTCGGTGTTTTTGCTTCTTTGTAAACCGCTCTGAGCTCCGGAGTGAGCGGTATACTAAATCGAAGTTAATAAATAAATAATAAATATATCATATGTAAGTCGCCCCGAACCAGACGGGAGTGGCGACGAATAAATCGAAATAAATAAATAAATAAATAGTGGCTTGTGACAAATGGCTTGAGGAGTAGGCATTATTGTTTCCATATCCCAGTAGTCTTTAAAACCTGTTTTATAGTGAGGAGAAATGAATTTAAGTCTGACTAAAACCTCCTACACTTGAATCATAGGGTTTTCAGACATACAGGATTACCACCCCATTCTCACAATCTCCCTCCCCGTCTTGCAATATTTAACAACAACCACACACAAAAAAAGGTTTTAGAGCAAAATTACTTTTTTTTAACTACAGCTGCCAGAGCTTTTTTTTATTATTATTATTATTATAGTTCGACTTCCTATACCGCTCTATCCAGAGGCTCAGAGCGGTTCACAGTCTAACATAAAATACAGCAGTGCACAAACAAAACAATACAATACAAAAGGAGGGTCCTACAACTAAGAAAGGGGGGGGGGGAGCCAGGCTCAGGACCACAGGGTCCATGAGCTACCTAAGGTCTAGCCAGCAGTGGCTCGACCGTCGAACGAGGGGAGCCTAGGAGGGCCCCACAGGTCCGGCAATGTCCCAGTAGTTCCTAGGTCCGTTGGGAGACGGTCGCCACAAGCCTGTGGGTCCAGTCTCCCAGTCACCCGAGTGTCAAGTCTCCTAATTTGGGGATTCGTCAGGAGGGAGCCCTGCGTCTAAAATTGGCGTTCAGAAGGTCCTGGTAGGGAACCTCCTGGGTGCCACTGAACCGGTCCTCGCGGCTCTCTCCCTCCTGATCTCAGGGGTCTGAGAGTCCCCTCCTGAAGGGGAGGTTCGCAGAGTCCCAGGTCGAATAGACTTCAGGGGTCTTTCTGCCTCCGGCGAGGGTCGCCCCTTCGTTGACGAACGGTGGGAGGCCTCGCTCTGAGGACTCGGCCTTCACCAGGGGGAGCTGTCTCAGCTGCAGGCACTGTCCCACTCCAGCTGCTGCTCGTTCGCCTCCTGCGCCGTCGTCTCCTCTTCCGCCGGATCTGTTGTTTCCGGGGTGGGTCAACGACAGGGTCAAGTCCTCCAGAGGCGGAGCTTCAGGTGGGAGGCAGCTTCAGATCCTTCCTCTTCGGGTCCGGGCGCATGGTTGTCATCAAGGGCGAGGTCCTCCAAAGGCGGGACTACCGGCGGACAACCACTTCCGGGTCCTGCTCCACCCTCGGGTCCAGGCACATGGCACAGACGGGCGTCCTCAAGGTCGGCCGCCATGCTGGGCCGCTCAAGCTCCAACTGGCTCCCCCCCAGCTTCTCGCGGCGCGGCGTCGGCGGGCGCGCGGGTTCCGGGGGAGAGCCAGGACGGCCGAGATGTCCAGGTCGGCCGGCGACAAACTGACCCAAGGTGGCGGGCCATCCAGGCCCATCTGCTGGTCTCCGGCCATCTCCTCAGCAGGGGGCAGACAGCAGGTATCAGGTCGAGGGGTTCGTTGGTCAGGGGGCTGCACCTTATCTTCTATTGTTGGTGACCCTCCAGTTGACTCAGCCGGCCCTGAGGGGTTTTCAGTGGGGGTAGCCAGACTGACCTCAGGGCTAAGGCTGGGGGCTCGCCTCTCCAGGCCAGGGTCCAGGCTCTCAGTGGGAAAATCCCACGAGTTGTCCCAGGCAAAATCTAGGTCCTGGGGGGGATCCCGCTGGGGTCCTTGCTGGGAGCTAGTCCGATTTTTGGGAGTACCGCCCGGGAGGGGAATCTGCGGGATATGGGGGCACGGCATACCCATTCCCTCTAAAAGGTCCTCGAATCTCTTCCTAAAGTCCTCAGCATGGGCCGCTAGATTGTTATATTCCGCGATCAGCTCTGCAAGCCGCCTAGGGTCAGGCTGATCGGGCTGGTCAGAGGGTGGGCCCCGGGGTGCCGGTGAGCTGCTTCTCGGGGGTGCCGGTGAGCTGCTTCTCGGGGGGGTCGCGGGTTGATGGCTTGGGCCTGCTGCCGGTGACACTTCCCCAGGAGGGGGGCTTGGCCTGCCCCTCTTACCAAAGGCTCTTAGGAAGCGTGCTGAGGCCGGCGTTATCGGGCGAACAAACCATCGGGGTTGTTGCCCCCGCTGCTCCCGCCGCTCAGCGTGGTCTTCACCTAATGCAGGCTTCGGGAAGGGCTGTCCATCCTCCGGCCCAAGCCGCTTCAGGGACCTCCGGCGCAAGGTTGTCGCTTTTCCCAGCCAAATCAGGCTATTGGGGGTCCGTGGGTCACCAAAGAGCATCTCCTGGGGAGGCTGGTCGAGCATGGACACCCTCCGAGGGGGTCCATGGGTCAAAGAAGTGGCATCTAGGGCAGAATCCAAGAGAACTGGCAGGCAATGCTGGAGCTCACCCAAAGGGACCTCTACAGCCGCCGCCATCTTGGAAATGACAAAATAGCCACTGCCTACTCAAAACCATGCTCAAAAATGTATTATAGTTTTATTGGTCTAAATTCAGGTACTACCAGCTGTGGCTTTTTGATTTTACAAGTTTCTGATGGTACCTGACAGCTGACGTGCAGGAGCAGCCAGCACTTAGCAGCCTGTGACAGATGACGAGCATAAAATACTGGCTGTTGTACTAATTGCACTAATTAATTTAATCAATCAGAAACATCTCGTTAAATGAGTGCCAAAATAATCCAGTTCCAAATTTTTAAAGTTTTATTTTTTCAAAAGTCCGTTTTATCTCTAACCAGCAGCATTAGCCAAATAGTTTACTTTCTCGCTACTCTAAAAGCTCTTTTTTGTACGTCTACAAACTTTAGGGGTCTACAAAATTAGCTGAAACATCCCTTTTCTGAATAGGTTTTGCTATAGTATGGTGAGAAAAAAGGGGCTTTCCAGCCTTCTACTAGGGATTGGTTGAAATTTTCATAGTTCGTTCCAAGAAATAAATGTGTTACGGCCTCGTCCAATGGGCTGATTTGCCTGCCGTGCACCACTTGCTTGCCACTTTTGACGCAGAGCCCATTACATGATGCCCAGGGACTTCCAGCTGGGCTCTGGGCCAAAAGGGGAGGGCAAGCGGCTTATGTTGCCAGTGTGACAGCACAGGAGGCTTCCTATGTTGCTTTTGGAGCTATAGGTGGAAGGTGGGCAGCAATGAGTCCCCGTGGGGATGGGGGTCCAGGTAAGTCAGGCAATGTGGGGTGTGGAGCAGCAAGTTCTCCATGCCCGGATTAACTCCTTTTGGTGCCTAAGCCACACTTTGGAAGCTCCGCCCCCGAGGCCGCTGCTGGGCATGCACGGCAGCGGCCCCAGGGACGGGGCTTCCCTCCGCCTCTTCCTCCTCCTTGCCTTCCTTCAGTCAAGGAAGGCAGTCGCGGGAAGGAGGAGGAAGGGAAGCGCTGCCCCAGGACGTTGCTGGACATGTGTGGCAGCGGCCCTGGGGGCGGGGCTTCCCTCCGCCTCTTCCTCCTCCTTGCCGTGATCGCCTTTCTTCAGTCAAGGAAGGCAGTTGTGGGGAGGAGGAAGGGAAGCCCCGCCCCCGGGACATTGCTGGGCATGCGCGGCAGCGGCCCTGGGGACGGGGCTTCTCTCTGCCTCTTCTTCCTTCTCGCCGCGATCGCCTTCCTTCAGTCAAGGAAGGCAGTCACGGGGGGGAGGAGGAAGGGAAGCCCCACCCCCGGGGCACTGCTGGGCATGCGTGGCAGCGGCCCCGGGGATGGGTCTTCCCTCCGCCTCTTCCGCCTCCTCCCCCGCTCTTCTTCCTTGGGCGCGAGGAGGATGAGGTGGAGGGAAGCCCCGCCCCGGGGCCGCTGGCGGGCATGCGTGCACAGCAGGAGGGCGCCTCTGCCTCCTCCTCCATGTTCCTGGGTGCCGCGCATGTCCAGCAGCGGTCCCGGGGGCTTCCCTTCCTTCCTCCTCCCAACAAGGAGGCGGGAGTGATAGTGAGGGGGGGTGCCATTCCCTCCTCCCCCGCCACCTTGCAGTGCTCTCCCCCCCAGGAGAGAGAGAGGGAGAGAGAGAGAGAGAGTCATCATGCAGCCCGTTGCGGTTTTGTTTGAACATATTTTTTTGCTCCTTGATCTGGCGCCCCCCTAGGCCTGCGCCCAAAGGCCATGGCCTAGTATGGGTAATCTGGGCCTGGAAACCACTAGGCGCCTTCTTTTTCTCTAGAGCAGGACTGCACAACTTGTGACCCTCCAGATGTTTGAGACTCCAACTCCCAGAAGCCCCAGACAATCCTGGGATCTGGAGAGCAAGCCATGGGATAGAGCAGAACTATGTAGGGCAGGGGTGCCCACACTTTTTCATCATGCGAGCTACTATATGAACAATCAAGTTGAAAAGATCACCTGTTGTGCATGTGAGCGTCGCGGCATGCATCTGCGCGCATGCATCTCTACTGCAGCCTTCTGTCCGCGCGGGGCTTCTTTCTTGCCTGCCCATGGAGGGCGAGGCGGAGAAAGGCGGCGAGGGCACAAGCAGCAGCAGCAAGTGGAGTCTCTATCCCCGCAGCCCCCTCCTCCTCGGGTTCAGCCCCAGGAACACGGCGGAGCCCTCCCTCCTCGCCCCCAGCCAAGGAAAGAAAGCAGCCCCACACAGCTCGCTCGCCCAGGTCTCGGCTTGGAATGGGAGTCCCGAGGGCAGCAGCAGGGTTTGCGGCGGGGCTTCTTTGGCTTTGCCCCACTTTGCCCGACCTCCTTCGCATCTTTCTCTCTCCCTCTCCCTCTCTCCTTCCAGGGCCCGCCTGCCTGCCAAAAGTTCTCCGGATTTCTTTCTTCTCTCCTTGGCTTTCTCTCTCACACAAACACACACATTCCCTTCATCCCTCCCACAGCCCCGCCTCCTATCCATGCGTGTGCCTTTGCCTTTCTCTCCCCCCCCCCCCAGCAGCAACCAATGGGCGGTCATGTCACCACACCGTGCATGGCAAGACGAGCGCCAGGGCCCGCCCACTAAAGCCTCATTTTGGCAAAAGAAGCCCCGCGAAGGCGGCGGCGGGAGCGCACATGCGCACGCATGGCAGGAGCGCGCCATCCGGCTGGGGAGGCCCAAAGATCACCTGGAAGAGGGCCGAAGATCACCTAGGTGCTCCCCCCGATCACCATAATGAGCACCCCTGATGTAGGGGTGAAACCTAACAAAGTATGTAATATGAGTAAAAAACTAAAGCAGAATATTTTCTGTCGGCATTTCCCAGCATGTGGCTTCAGTAACCAAATTCCGGTGAATGACAGGCCACTGCAAAACAATACAGTGCTTCCTCACCTTCTCCTCCCTCCCTCTCTCCCTCCCTCTCTGCCACACACACACACACACTACACACATTTTATCCTCATGTCCCATTTTTGTTTGACTGGTGATACGACAGAGTGGATTTATCAGAGTCACTGTGTGCTGAACAGCTTGGAGTAGGACATGTCACTGTGGCTCAGAACTTTCCAGAGGAAATGTCTGTAATACAGCCGAACACATTACTTTCCCCAGGGCACCGTGACCATAATACGAGGAGATCCGGCTGTGAGAGTCTTTTCTTACAGACTCAAGTTTAATAACAGGAACCCTTCTTCTTAATTATTTAGGAGGAAAATGACAGGCTGTACTTGTGTCATAAACACAGCATGAAAACAGAATATGTTAGTGTTACTTGAACACAGTACTTGAATGAGATGTCCTGGAACATGGAGTAATTGCTTCCTTTGGCCAAGAGAGAGAATGGGAACGAGAGGCAGAAAGAAAGGACTCGGAATCTGGGAGAGGGTGGCAAACCACACACACACACACATGACAAGAATGTAGTCACATCACATCTCTTTCCAATGCATTTGACCTGACTAACTGTATTATTATTGAGAATTAAACTGGACAGGTCTGAACCTTGGCTCCCTCTTTTTCATAGCAACATGTATATTACTTTTTAAAGAACATAACAACTCATGCTCTGAGTATATGTGGGAGAATTTTCTACACATATGCAATGACTCACCTACTGACTCACCCAAGCAATGGAGTAGTAAATAGATTTGGATAGAAACCAAATATGCTCTACAACAAAGGTGTGCACACTGTGACAGGTGCAAAGACCAATTTCCCGAACCTTGGTCTCATTGGAAGTGGCACTGACATGCTCAATATGTCAGAGGGTGGGAAGGAAGGAAGGAAGGACGGAAAGGGCGTGGAAAAACCGGAAGTGGCCTTGAGCCCTTTTTTTGCTTGAAAGAGATAGTCTTTAGCAGGCATGGTTTAGAACGCAAAAATAGGGAATCGCAAATCTAATGGGGGGTTATTAGTAATAGAAAGACTTACAAAAAATTCAAAAATTTCTAAAATGTAACGTAATTACTAACGAAATTCGTTAGTAGTTCTAAAGTAGGCAAAGCAGGGAAACAGGACTGACACTGTTTTAAGCACAGGCAAATCAAGGGGCAACATTTCCCTTGGTTTCCTTGCAGGGAGATATAATGCATTAATATATTATTATTATTATTAATATTATAAAAGGACAGGGTTTCTTTGCAGGGACATATAATGCATTAATATATTATTATTAATATTATTAAATAAAATAGTTTCCAATGCCCACCTCTGGTGCAGGCCTTGCTAATCTGTAGAGTTCTCCCTCACTCCAGCTTTTTCCCATTCAGTTTTACCATAGCAGTCTAGGACCTCCGTTTGAACTCTATGGCTTTTCTTGATTCTGAACTCTTCCTTCTCCTCTCCATGCTCTTTTCACTCCTGCTGCCCTTCTCTCAGCAGTTCTTATGTCCTTTTACTCTGTCCTTCTATCTAAACCCCCTTCCTGGGTGTTTACATCGCTTCTTTCGTCAGTCCTCCAGCCCCTCTAGGAGTCCCGATCTGGATCTCTATTTCACTTCCTGGAGGAGGCCTTTCACTCTAATTAGGCTCCGAGCATGGAAAGGCCCAGATTTGACTGTGAGTTATGTCTGCAAAGCTATTTTGGAGGGGGAAAATTTTCCTGTTGGGTGGGCATCCGAAATAGTTACTAATCTAACGAAAATTTGGGCCCAGGGGTGCGGAAAAGAAAGTCCACTTCCGGGATTGGCCCTGCAATGCGTATAAACTTGAAAGTCCCATACATACGAATCCCTTCTGATTTCTTTTCATTTTCATAACTTTTTTCTTATGCCTAGTCTTTAGTCATGTTAAAATAGGGGTGGAAATAATATTCAGGGAAATGATTGAAAAACACATTTCACAAGAGTCAAGGAGCCCTCAAAAGAAAAAAAATCTTTGACTGATAATAATCTTCATAGTTTGGGATTTCATTTGTGCAAAGTTTGCACATTTCTAATGCAGAAAATAGTATTTATGTGCAGAATTTTGCACACAATAGATCCCAAACAGTGATGTTTTCAAATTTAACAGTTATCCTTACTAGTACTAATAATAACATAATAATAATAAAACTTTATTTCTAACCCACATCCATCTCCCTGAAGGGGATTTGGAGCGGCTTACATGGGGCTGTGCCTGAGCAACAAATCACAGAAAATATGAAAAACATCAGAAAACAATATACACAATAAAAACAATAAACACAATAAAAATACATCTTTGAAAATACAACAACATAGATGAATCTAAAACAGAAACGACAGGGCAAGCCACATGTACATATAAAGTTTTTTAAAACTCGGCAGAGATAACTGGAGTAGTGTCAAAACATAAAGGGTCATATGGGGGGGAGAGGTCTCGCCAGAAACGGGGGCATTTGGGGAGCCTAATCTCCGAAGGCCAGGTGGAAGAACCAGGTTTTCAGTTGTTTTCTGAAGGATTCCAAAGAGGGGGCATTCCTATTCTCTCCTGGGAGGGGGTTCCAAAGGTGGGGGGCCACAGAGGAGACGGCTCTCTCCCTAGTACTCACAAGCTGAGTTTCTGAGTCTGGCAGGGGCGAGAGGAGGGCCTCCCCTGAGGAGCGAAGGGCTCGGGCTGGTTCATGGGAGGAGAGCAGGTCACGAAGGTAGGCGGGTCCCAAACCGTTCAGGGCTTTGTAGGTGATCATCTGCACCTTGAATTGGGCTTGGAAAGTAAACGGCAGCCAGTGGAGCTCTTTGAACAGGGGGTTGACCGCTCCCTGTAACCTGCCCCAGTTATTAATCTGGCAGCTGAACGTTGGACAAGTTGGAGTTTCCGGGCCGTCTTCAAGGGAAGCCCCATGTAGAGTGCATTGCAGTAATCCAATCTAGAGGTAACCAAGTAGTAGTAAGGATAACACTGCTAAAATTACTCAGTGTTCCTTTGAGAATGAAATAACTGAATAACTAACTAAGTAACTAACTAACTTTATTTCTTATGAGTCACCCTCCATCAAAGGTGCTCTGGGCAACTTACACAATTAAAATAAACAGGTTACACAGTCACCACTTGTTACTAACAATCATAGGCATAATCATATTCCATATAGTGCAAGAGGGTATAAATTATTGGAAAGTCAAATTGTCATTTTGGAGACTTCTTGGGAAAGGATTTCTCTTTTCTGTTTTGTGCTGAAAATGTAGGGCTGGGAATCCTAGAATCATAGAGTTAGAAGAGACCACATGGGTCACCCAGTGCAACCCCTTGCCATGCAGGAAAAGCACAATCAAAATACCCTGACAGGTGTCAGATTATTGCATTTTGAATGGCAATTCATGAGTCAGCACAAGATGTATTTTCTGCAGTGTGACATGTTTGACACCAGATGGCGCTGTCTCAGGACTGATAAATGGAATCTTGGGGATTTGTCAGTTAAGAAGTGACAGTTGGGATCTGACAGTTGGGAATTGTCCGTTGAAGAGGACAGTTGGGATTAAATATCTGTGAGAAAGGATGTTTAGAGAGGTAGCTGTGATTGCTGTTGTTTTTCCATGCTAAATACAATTCAATACAAAGTTATATTTTTACCTTGTGAATTGAATGAGAGTGTCATTATTCACACGAACAGAGACTGGAGTTTATTGGGCCGATGGGGAATTAAACTTTTATATTTCTGTTGCCTATTCCGCTGTGGCATAAATACTCGACGCCGAAGAACAGGTGGCCATCCAACTTCTGTTCAAAAGCCTCCAAAAAAAGGAGCCTTGACCACACTCTGAGGCAGAGTTCCGCTGTTGAACAGCTCTTGCAGTTAGGAAGTTCTTCCTAATCTGGAAGGGTCTGTATATAAATATTTTCTGTGTTGGAAAAAATGCTGTTTCCTGCATAGAAAATGTAGTATTCTGCACAAAACAACCACATATAAATTATGTGCAGAATAAAAGGCAACTGCAAAGACTGTTGATCAGTTCAAAATTCTTAGTGCCAGGGTTCCTCCGTGATTTAAAAAACCCTATATTTTTGACAAATATTTTCAAAATACCATTTTCATCTCTGGTAACAGAAGGAGCCATGGCATGAATCATCCTTGCTGGCCTAAGCCCAGTTGGAGAGAGAGAAATAGGAGTGTGCTACCTACACTTAGAAAGAAGGAGCCATGGCATGAATCACCTCCCAAAGCTTGATTCTGTTGGGAGTAGGAGACTTTTGAATAGATTTATTTATCATGTCAGGAGCGAACAAAACACTTGTATTGCATTAAAAACAAACAAGCAAACAAACAAAACACAAAGTTTGCAGACTTGGTATTCTATGAAATGTCCTTTGACCAGTAGCTGGCCACTTGGAGTGCCTCTGGTATTGCATGTAGCAGGGCGCAGGTGGCAATGTAGTAGGTCAGTGCTTCCCAACCAGTGTGCCATGGCACACAGGTGTGCCATGGGAATTGGAACCTACAATCCCCTTTCTTCCCCCTCCTGCCGAACACTTTTTCTTCTCCACTCGGCTCCCTTCTTCCCAGCCTCGCTCTGCTTGCTTTGCCTCGCTTTGCTCTGGGGCGAGTCTGCGCAGTAGCGCCCACACGGGTCACGCCTTCTCCCCTCCTGAACACACTCACGCTGCCCCCTCAGATCAAAATGGCAGCAGAAGCGGCAGTGTAGAAGAAAAAGTAAGTGTTGGGCAGGAGGGGGGAGAAAGGGCGCGAAGGGGGAGGAAGAGGTCTCTGTTGAAAGCTGGCATGGGCAAACTTGCACCTTCCAGGTGTTTTGGACTCCAACTCCCACCATTCCTAGCAGCCTCAGGCCCTTCCCCCCCCCCCCAGCCACTTAAGTAGGAAAGGGCCTCAGGCTGTTAGGAATGGTGGGAGTTGAAGTCCAAAGCACCCAGAGGGCCAAAGTTTTCCCATGCCTGTTTGAGGGACCTTAAAGTGGTGAGCCTCCTTCCAACATTGTGATTCTGGAGAGAAAACAAACAACAACATAACATAACATTGTTTGAGTCCACAGTGCTCTCTGGGTGTAGGTGAACTACAACTTCCAAACTCAAGGTCAATTCCCAAGCAAACCCTTTCAGTACTTTCTGCTGGTAATGAGAGTTCAATATGCCAAGTTTGGTTCAATTCCATTGTTGCAAGAGTTCAGGATGCTCTTTGATTGTGTGTTAACTATAAATCCCAGAAACTGTAACTCCCAAATGTCAAGGTCTATTTTCCCCAAACTCCATCTGTGTTCACACTTGGGCATATTGAGTATTCATGCCAAGTTTGGTCCTGATCCAACATTGTTTGAGTCCACAGTGCTCTCTGGATATAGGTGAACTACAACTCCAAAACTCAAGGTCAATGCCCACCAAACTCTTATAGTATTTTCTCTTGGTTATGGGAGTTCTGTGTGGGAAGTTTGTGTCTTTCTGCCATTCCTGCCAGGATATCTATGTTGTGTTCATCGAAACAGGTCCAGGTTTCACACTGAGCATATAAATACATTTAAAAACATATTAACTATATGTATGACTGTGGTAGAGTGTCATTTTGTGTCATTTTGGTCAGTGGTGTGCCCCAGGATTTTGTAAATGTAAAAAGTGTGCCGTGGCTCAAAAAAGGTTGAAAACCACTGTGGTAGCTGGTCTGTGGTTTGCTCTTCTTCACATTCGCATGTCATGGATTCCACCTTGTAGCCCCATTTCTTAAGGTTGGCTCTGCGTCTCATGGTGCCAGAGCACAGTCTGTTTGGAGTAGATGCAAGGGTAAGAGAGCAGCCCTTTCAGCTCTTACAAAAAGACAGAGGGCGGTTTTGCTTGGATCCCTTATCCCAGGCCTAATCTGAAATGGTGCACTCTCATTCAGCCCTGAGATAGTTTAGACCAGAACTCCTCTGGTCACTGCAGAGAAAGGAGGGTGTTCTGACTGGCTCTAGCACCAAGAAGTCATCTTTACCATTCCTTGTATTCTATATGTTGTGCTGGTCACTTGTCTTCTGGAGTGATGTGCCATAGCTATTTTATTTATTTATTTTATTTGTTTATTTATTTTTATTTTACTTGTTCGATTTCTTGGCCGCCACTGCTAGGTGGCTCGGGGCGGCTCACAATTCAAACAATAGATAAAACAGTAAAACATTAAAAGCATTAAAACATTACACATTAGGGCAACAAGACATTAATACATTACTTGACTAGGGATTACCAAGCTAAATCAACTTGGTTGGAATCAGTTTAGAGTGTGAAGGCCTGCCGGAACAGCCAGGTTTTGCAGGAAAGCCAAAAGGTCGCGAAGGGACCTGATCTCTGGTGGTAAAGCGTCCCATAATGTAGGGGCATTGATGAAGAATGCCCTCCACTTCGTTGAGGTGAGGCAGTAGAATTTGGCACTTGGGATGGGGAGTAGATCTTGATCTTCTGATCTCAGTGGTCTCATTGGACAATATGGGGTAAGGCAGTCCCTCAGGTACACTGGCCCCAAACCATACAAGGCCTTGAAAGTCAAGACTATGGTGGTGGCTCCCCGTCTGTGGAATGCGCTCCCTAGCGACATACGATCAATTCCATCCCTCCTGACATTTAGGAAAAAAGTGAAAGCCTGGATGTGGGACCAGGCGTTCGCATACCGTGTTTCCCCGAAAGTAAGACAGCGTCTTACTTTCTTTTGACCCCAAAATCCCCACTACGGCTTACTTTCGAGTCACGACACATTAGCCAACGGTACCCCAAAAGTAAGGCGAAAATAAGACTTACCTCGGGCGGCATGGCGTGGCTGGCTTGGCTGGGCCCGAATCCTCCTCCTCTTCCTCCTCTTCTTTCCAGCGGCGCCTTCCATTCTCCTCTTCCTCCCAGCAGCGCCTTCTCCCTCTCGCGGTTCCGCCCCTCCCTTTAGTGAAGGGAGGAGGGGCGGAGCCGCCCGCTGGTGAGAGGGGAAGAAAGCGCAGCCGGAAGTCCCGCCGCGACGGCGGCTCAGGCGTCTTTCCCCGCCCGCGCTCCAAGCGGGAACAGGCGGCGGCAAAGCCTGAGTCGCCCTGAAGCGGACTTCACTTGGCATGCTCTCCCTCTCGCCGGATCCACCCCCCCTTCACTGACGGGAGGCGGATCAGCGAGAGGGAGAAGGCGCCGCGAAGTCCCGCCGCCGGGGCGGCCAGGCGCTTCGCCACTGCCCGGCTCGCCCCTCTCGCCAGTTCCGGCCCCTCCCTCAGCCGCCCCTCTTCCCTTCCCCATAGCGGGCCTGCAGGGAGATCGATCGATCTCCCTGCAGGCTCCGCTGCGGGAAGAAGAGGGGCTTAAAGGGCCCCCATTGCGCCTGTCTTCCCTTCCCCGCAACGGAGGCTGCAGGGCGACCGATCCGGCGAGAGGGAGAAGGCGCCGGCAGAAGTCCCGCCCCCAGGGCGACTCAGGCGCTTTCGCCGCCGCCTGGTTCTTGTTTGGAGGCGGGCGCGGGCGGCGGCGGGGAAGAATGCCTGAGCCGCCGTCTTGGCGGGACTTCGGCGGCGCTTTCTTCCCTCTCGCCCCGGCTCCACCCCTCCTCCTTCACTAAAGGGAGGGCGGAACTTGAGAGGGAGAAGGCGCTGCTGGGAGGAAGAGGAGGATGGAAGCGCCGCTGGAAAGAAGAGGAGGAAGAGGAGGAGGATTCCGGCCCAGCCAAGACATGCCGCCCGAGTTTACTTTCGGGTACGGCTTATATAAGCCGACCCTCTGACACCCCGATCGTCTTACAATCGGGGTGTCATACTTTCAGGGAAACACGGTAGTAGCACAGGTCAGCACTTTAGTAGTTTAATGGAAAGTTAGTGAATAGGGCTCAATGCTTTTATTATTTATTTATTTATTTATTTATTTATTTATTAAGTTCGGCTTAATATACCGCTCTCTCTGACGCCCAGAGCGGTTCACAAGAATTGTACAAGTAAAACACATAAAACACATAAAATGCAATACAACATTTAAAACTCCCGAATTAAGAACATGTTGCAGGCCAACTGCAATAACCGTGGGATGCTAGCAGCGGGCCAGCAGGTACAAATAAAGTAGCAGTTAGATAAGGCCCGAATGGACGGAACACTGGACGGAACACTGTTTTATGGACGGAACATTGTTTTTAACATAGGTGAATGATGCATAGGATGTGTGAATATAATTGTATTTCAATGTATTTTAGTATCGAATGCTGGAGGGTTTTATATTGTGTTTTTATACTGCGATTGTGATGTAGGCCTCGAATTGTGCCTTTTGGAAGCCACTCTGAGTCCCCCCTCCCTCGGGGGTTGAGAAGAGCGGGGTAAAATGCCGTAAATAAATAAATAAAGACTAACACTTTGAAGGTGATCCGAAATTCAACGGGCAGCCAGTGCAGTTCCTGCAGAATAGCCATGATGTGATGGCTCATAGGGGTGCCTGTGAGCACCCGTGCTGCAGCGTTCTGCACCAGCTTCAGTTTCCGGATCACCGACAAAGGTAGGCCAATGTAGAGAGCGTTACAGTAGTCTAACCTTGAGATGACCATAGCTTGGATCACCAAGGCTAGGTCGCGTTGAGACAAGTAGGGGGCCAACTTCTGAGCCTGGCGGAGGTGGTAAAATACAACCCAGCTAACCATGGAGACGTGAGTCTCCATGGAAAGCCAGGTGTCCAAATGGACTCCAAGGCTCTTTACAAATGATGATGGGCAAAGAGCTATGCCATCCAGGGTTGGAAGTTGGAGGTCCCCACCGCCCGGGTGATGCAGCCAAAGGATCTCCGTCTTCGCTGGATTCACCTTCAACCTACTGGCTCGCAGCCATCCAGTAACGGCTTCAAGGCAGTAAGAGGAAGTCTCCTTTCTTCTCCATCCTCCCATACGCTATGAGTGCCATCCTATGTCCCCGGGCCCCCCAAGCACTGGATGGCTGCATAAGAAGTTGTGTCTGGTTCTGGCTTGGAACTGGCTTAACTATTTATTTACATAGGCTCAAAGTTTCAGTGAGCTACGGATTCTGGAAGAGTGTTATGCAGCTTTGTTCCATGTTAACCCAAGTTAGCTCCGTGTATCATTTGGCCTCACAGAGCTTATTCCTTCGCAATGAGTGGTCAGTGCAGATGTGCCCTGAGATGCACATAAGCTGTCCTTACATGAACCTAAGTCACTAACAGGATGCCATCCTCTGTATTCCTAAACTTCCTATTAGCAATTCACCTTTACTTTCAGAGAAAGTGATTCATTTCTTTCACTCCACAGTAAGATGTATTCTCCTACGCTGCCCTGAACATATATTGCTCTTCTGTCATCAGTTTGACTAGATCCATTTGGCCAATCAATAATGACTCACTTTGTGCAATGCTGTAAATGTTGTGTAAGTTCCAAAGTAACCTTAGACAGGCAGGTACATGAGCTCGATCTCGATAAGAGGAGCACTCTTGAGAAAAATCAGAGCACGTAGAGGGGACGCATGTGCTTAAAATGGGGTTAGTTCTAAGTGAAATGGCCCTTTCTCGACCTCTTTTTACATAAGAACATAAGAAGAGCCATGCTGAATCGGGCCTCAGCCCATCTAGTCCAGCATTCTGTGTCACACAGTGGCCCACCAGTTGTACACAGGGATCTCTAGCAGAAAGGAGGGCAAAACCCTCACCTGCTCCCGACCCCCCACAACCAGTACCCGGGGAAAATCCTGCCTGCCTCCATCAACACAGGGGTGGCACTTGGATGTCCATTTCAGTAACTACTGATTCCCTTGGTATCCATGAATCTGTCTAATCCTGCCTTGAAGCTGTCCAGGCTGACCGCTGTCACAACCTCCTCTGGAAGTGAGTTCCATAACCCAATGACCCTCTGGGTGAAGAAATATTTCCCTTTATTAGTCCTAACTTTCCTACCTTGGAGCTTCAGGGAGTGCCCCTAGTCCTAGTGTTGTGTGACAAGGAAAATATTTTTTCTTTCTTCACCTTTTCTATCCCATGCATGATTTTATACACTTCGATCAAGTCACCTCTTAAACGCCGTCTTTCAAGGCTGAAAAGACCAAGGCGTTGCAACCTGGTTTCATAAGGGAGCCGCTCCGTCCCTTGGATCATTTTTGTTGCCCTTTTTTGTACCTTTTCCAGTTCCGTTATATCCTTCTTAAGGTGTGGTGACCAGAATTGTACACAGTACTCCAGATGTGGCCTTACCATCGATTTGTAGAGAGGCAATACAACATTTGCTGACCTATTTTCGATTCCCTTCCTGATCATGCCAAGCATAGAATTTGCTTTTTTCACTGCTGCTGCGCACTGGGTTGACATCTTCATTGAGCTGTCCACCAAAACCCCGAGATCCCTTTCCTGGTTTGTCTCGGGAAGCTTTGACCCCATCAGTTGATAAGTGTAGTTGGGGTTCTTTGCCCCGATGTGCATGACTTTACACTTGTTTAGGTTAAAATGCATTTGCCACTTTGTTGCCCATTCACTCAATTCGAGAGATCTTTCTGGAGCTCTTTACAATCAGTTTCATTTTTAACTACCCTGAACAGTTTAGTGTCGTCTGCAAACTTTGCTACCTCAGAATTCACTCCTACATCCAGGTCATTAATGAATAAAATTTCATAAATTTCAAAACTCTTTTTGAAAGAGTTTTCTCCCTCACAAATAATTTGCCCCACAGCTATCTCACACCCCCGTTTTTATGCTTATTCCTTCTATTTTAATTCTGTATATGCGGCCCGCCCATTGTCCTATGCCATAAATGGTTTTATTTTACTGTAATTTTTAAAAAAATATATATGTTTATTGACTTTTGTGTGCACTTTTGTTACAATGGGGAAAGGGTGGAAGTGAAAACGAGTAAGTTACACTTATTTGAATTATAACTACTGGTAACGGGGAAGGGGGAAGGGGAGTGCGACATAAAGAAGGACTTAAATTATAATTAAAAAGAGGGTAGAAGAAAAAGATATAGGGGGGAATAGAATATAGAGGAAAGGTTATAGATTAGTGAGGGGAAAAATATGTACAATATGACTTCCAATCCCTTCGTGGAGGTAGATTATTAGTTCATCCTTATTCTTTGATGTGTTTAGTTTTCTTTGTATTTTTCGTCATAGTATGTGTCGATCCGTGTCCAGTCCGTCTGATGTCTAGAATTTGGGGTATTCTTCTTTAAATAGAATGTAAATTTGTCCATATCTTTTATGTCATAATTTTTTCCAGCCATTCTCCTTTCTCTGGCACCTTATCTGTTTTCCATAATCTGGCATATGTTATTCTTGCTGCTGTTGACATATAGAAAAACAGTTTATCTTCATTTTTATCCACAATAATGTCTTTGTCTATAATTCCTAACAACAAATACTCTGGTTTTAATGGGAATTTTTTATTCAAAATAATTTGTATTTGTAAATTGTAATTTTATATTGATTGTAGTATTTTTAGTTTATGTTCGATGTAGTTGATTATGTTGCTTTCTGATTTATTTTATTTTGCTGTTGTGTTGTTGGGCTTGGCCCCATGTAAGCCGACCGGAGTCCCCGTTGGGGAGATAGATGGTGGCGGGGTACAAATAAATATTATTATTATTATTACTTGCACATTTTCCCCTTTAAAACAATAATAATTAAAAGTACTCCAAGAAACAGCACAGTGCCACACAAAACACAGGTTTGTTACCATATTGGATCAGGATTTAAATATTGCACTTCAAGTCCCTTTAAATATTGCAGTTCAAGTCAAGATCACACTGGTGATCTTTGGATAGTGGCCATATTTATTATTTAACATCCCCTTTATTATTTAACATCTATATGCGACCACTTGCTGGTCTGGTCCGAAGCTTTGGGCTGGAATGTTATCAGTACGCTGATGACACCCATCTTGTTCTGAAAATGGAAGGCCGGTGTAGCACAGCAGTTCTCGTTTGTGCCTGGAGAGCAGGGGCTAGGACCCGGGGTTCCATTGGCATTGGGGCCTGCAGCTGCAGCTGCAGAGACAGATTCAGAAGAGGATTTGGAAGGGTGGGAAGGACAGTTTCCCATCAGCGGGCCTCCTTCGCCCACAGAAAGTTTGGCATGGGAAGAGCTGTGTTTTGGCCCTGACGTAGACATAGATAACCAGGTGCAAATGGAGGACAGCGATTCTGGGAGTTATGAGCACCCGGGGGGGGAGAGGGTCACAGGAGCTTTTGAGTGAAAACATGGATGAAAGCGCCTGGGAAGATTCTAGGGAGGAGAGCTCTCATGTAGATAGTGACCCAGCTGCTGAGAGACAAGGTCGAACCTTTGATAGGAGAAGTAGCATTGAGTCTGGGAGAAGGGGATGGCACCGCAGCCTAGACAGGCCGAGGTCCGTCAGCAGAGATTGGAGACGACGGGGCCTAGAGCGTCGGGGACCTCGGCCGAACGATTAAGTAGAGCAGGCGTGGGAACACATCCCCAGTGCTTCGGCCACGTCTCCTCTGAGTAGGCGTGTTAGCGAAGTGGATCTACGGAGCCGAGCTGGCTCGTGGTCACCAAGTTTGCCTTGCATTCACCCTGCCTTGTTCCTGTTCCCGCATTGCCTTGCGGAGCCTTGCTCAAGCCTTGCAATAGCCTTTGGATTATTTTGTCAAGCTGTTTTGGATCTTGTTGCTTCAAGCCTTTGATTGCATTTATCTCTTCTATGGACAATTTACCTTTTGGACTGTTTTTATATTCAATAAAGTAGTTAGCCTTCAGCCCGTCTCTGTGTGTGTGATTAAGGGGCCGGTCAAGTCCGTGCATCGTGACAGCTGGCCGGACTCCGTAACCTCTTGTTTCCATCAGTGCCTTGAAGCCGTTACTGGTTGGCTGCGTGCCGGGAGATTGAGAGTGAATCCAACAAAGATGGAGATACTGTGGCTGGGCTGCCCGGTGGGTGGGGAGGCCCGACTGCCTAGCTTGGATGGTGAGGCATTACGCCCGACATCCTCAGTAAAGAGCCTTGGGGTCGTCTTAGACCCGTTGCTGTTGATGGAAGCCCAGGTCTCCAGCGTCAGCAAAACCGCCTTTTTCCATCTGCAGCAAGCTAGGCGTCTGGCCCCCTACCTATCCAGAGATGACCTGGCCACGGTGCTCCAAGCCACGGTCATCTCGAGACTGGACTACTGTAATGCCCTTTACATCGGCCTGCCCTTGTCAGTGATCCGGAAACTTAAGCTCGTCCAGAATGCCGCTGCCCGACTTCTCACTAGGACTCCAGTGAGATGTCACATAACCCCCATCCTCCAGCAGCTCCATTGGCTTCCAGTCGAGCACCGGATCACCTTCAAGGTGATGGTGTTAACCTTCAAGGCCTTGCATGGTCTGGGGCCGCTGTATCTGAGGGACCGTCTCCTCCCCTACCAACCCCAGAGGTCACTTCGTTCCGAACAAATGAACCTCCTTGAAGTACCAACCTTAAAGCAATCCGTCTTACATCGACCCGGCGCAGAGCCTTTTCTGTAGTGGCGCCGTCAATATGGAACACTCTTCCTAGCAATGTACGGGCCATGCAGGACCTTCTCTCCTTCCGCAAGGCCTGCAAGACTCACCTTTTCCGGCTAGACTTTGATTGCTAGGCCGGAAATCTTTTTTAAGCTAGTTTAATATGTATGCTTTTACCTCTGTGTGTTTTACCTGATTGTAAGCCGCTCCGAGTCCTCGGGGAGTGGCCGCGTACAAGTCCAAATAATAAATAAATAAATATGTCAGGCTAATGTACTTCCCTGGGTTGTTGTGAGGACACAAGGTTGTTGTGATTGCAGCTAAAGTACTCCTGGACAATGGTTTAGAATGTTTTGAAAACTGTGCTGACTTATATTTTATACTGGAAGAGAAGTGGGATGTTATATAAATAAGAACCAAAACAGCTTTTCTTGAGAAGGGAAAAAAGGGAATAAAAGACGTGGGTGCCGTCTCTTTACTGATAGCACCAGACATCAGAACCACAGACACATCACCCAAAATGTTCATGCATGTATGAAAGACAACTGAGAAGAGGACTGAGCTCAGAGGTATTCCACAGACCAATGGCAAATGGGTTTAACAGATACCTTCCAGCATCATCTTCTGAGTTTCCTCCAAGAAGAAATGGAGCTGCTATTAGGCAGTGCCTCCAAATCCCACTGGAGTCACACATCCAGCAGAGCCAACAGGGACTATCTAGTTCATGGAACAGGTCATTTAGCAAAGTGGCCAGAGCTGTCTCCATCCTACAATCAGTCATTAAAAAAATCCAGATTGGAATAACCTAGATCAGGGCTGTTCAACTGGTGGCCCGGGGGCCGTATAAGGCCCCCCCAGCCCCTTCCCTATGGCCCCCTAAGCTTTTTAATAAAAAAATGAAAAATAAAATAAATTAAATTTTTTTAAAAACCTACTTCGGGTTCGAGCAAGTATCGCGAGAATACGCAATCCACACGGGATTTCGCTGTCAGCGCGAGATCACGCCGGTGTTGACAGCGAAATCCCGTGTGGATTGCGTATTCTCGCGATACTCTTCGGCTACTTTACTACTGGATCGCTGAGGCCCACAGACGCGATTAGGACCTTCTTCGACTCAGTCGGTCGTCGCCTCTCTCGTCGTCCGGGTACTCCTGGATCCTGCGCGTTTGGAAAGGTAGGCCGAAGCAGGGGGGCTCCTCAGGGGGCTCCTCATTCCCTCCCCCATCTCCCCATGTATTAAATATAAAATTAAATATATTTAAAGATGAAATAAGGGGAGATGGGATACATTAAAATAAGGGGGGAGGGGAGGATGGAATTAGATATATTTAATATTAAATAAAAATAAGGGGAGAGGGGAGAAAAGAATTAAATATATTTAATATTAAATTAAAATAAGGGGAGAGGGGAGGATGGAATTAAATATATTTAATATTAAATAAAAATAAGGGGAGAGGGGAGAAGGGAATTAAATATATTTAATATTAAATTAAAATAAGGGGGAGGGGAGGATGGATTTAAATATATTTAATATTAAATAAAAATAAGGGGAGAAGGGAATTAAATATATGTAATATTAAATTAAAATAAGGGGAGAGGGGAGAGGGCGCCGGGGGAGAGGGCGCCGGGGGAGAGGGCGGGGCGGGGGCAGACCCTACGGCCCCCCAGGTCATCAATGACCGGAATTCAGGCCCCAGGGCCGGTAGAAGTTGGACAGCCCTGACCTAGATAATCCATCTCATCCAGAAACCTCAGGAACTGGGGGGGGGGGCACAACACAATCCAGTACTTCACCCATATAGGAACGATGGAATGTGGACAATAATTGTCCAACATAATGGGATACAGAAGGGACATTTTTTTGAAAAGAAATGGCTTTGTAATTGCTTCTTCCAAGCATTCTGGAATTCCTCCTAGTTTTAAGGTGGCATTAATTACTCGGCCCATAAAGGGCAAGAGCCTAGTCGTTCTCACCTCTACGTGACTCCTTATATTCATTTTATTGGTTTATTGGTATATAGCCTGTTTTTAACTTCAATTTATTGTTGTGTTTTCATTAGTTATGTTTATTTGATTGCAAATCATATTTTGTTAATTATTTTAAATTGTAATTATCGTTAAGTTGTTATTTATGTTATTTGGTGTTGCTCATTGATGTGGGCAAATTTGTATGTATTTTGTATGTTCTGTATTGCACTTTTGTTGCATGTAAGCTGCCCCAACTCTCTCCTTGGGAGATGGTGGTGGTGGGCTGTTATTGTTATTGTTATTATTAATAATAATATTAATAATAATGTCGTGTTGGCCAGGTGTTGAATCGGGAACATGAGGGACAGCTCAAGATGGCGGATGACCTTGACGATGCCGAGAGGTGGAGTTCTTCCTTCTCTCCTCCCCCCCCCCCATCCCAGGCCAGAAGAGGCGTCTGCGCAGGTGCCGGAGGAGGCGCCGGAAGAAGAAGCCAATGGAACTTCCGACTTCTGGTCCGTCAGCTGAGCTTCCGGAGGCAACAGTCCCCCAGGAAGCATGTCTTCCTAGGATGATGGACTTCTCTTCGGCTCACCGAGTTCACCGAGCCATCCCTTCTAACCCTGGGGTGACCATTGGAGACCGGGACAGCTTTGGATCAAGTCCAGACTTCACTTTGAAGAAAAAGAGTAAGAACAATAAATAGAGATCCAGGACTTTTTGGGGACTGGTTTGGGAGCTGGGTTAGATCCAGCTCCCATAGCCTTATGGCTGGGGGTAAGAAGACCCAGGCCGCCAAGGTTTCCCCTAGCCTACGACCGGACCCTCCTTGAACCCTGCAACCATGGTCCAGCTTGGAGTAGCTAGGAATGACACAATTTGTTTGTTGTAGTTAATAGTATATGTCTTGTCTTGTGTTTTTATAACTGTTATATTTGCTTGTTCATGTTTTACTTCTATTTTGTTGTAAACCGCTCCGAGCCCTCGGGGAGTGGCGGTCTAGAAATTTGAAGTAATAAATAAATAAATAAATATTATTAAAAACTATCAATTGTTCCTGGGCAAACAAGGGACAAAGATACTACCACCAGATATGTATTACTTATATCTTGCAAGTTAGATTGGATCTCAGCAATTTTGCCTGAAAAATGCTTCGCAAGTTCTTCACAGTGGGCTCTCAAGTGGGCTGGATCCTCTTCTCATGAACCCAAATGTAAAAGAACCAGCGCACTCAAAACAGCTTTGCTGACTGGCTCTATGTAGACAAATAGTGGCAGAGGAAATTTGTTTTTGCTGCCTGCATTGCCATGGAACAGATCCTCAGGCTGTAGCTTGTGATTAATTGGACTACTTTGAGTTTTCTGCCAGCATCACACTAGTTGTCATCTCACTTGTTTCATTGCAGCCAACTCCCTGGAAATCCAGAGGCCGGTTTCATTCCATTACTGGAGAGCTGACATTTAGGGGTAATCATGTCCACTGCTCTGGCCATGATCCATTCTAGAGGCCAACCAGGCCTTTGAGCAAATTGCCTGCCGAGAGAGTGAGAAACTTCCCAGGAGCCATCAGGAATCCATCCAGATCCACAGGGCTCTTGGACGGAAAGGAAGCATACTGAGCAGTGGAGTGCATGGTCCCAATGTAAACTCCAATCTGTCTCAACCACCCAGATTCAGATCCAGAAAACTGTGGGATGAGGTTCCTGGCAAGGGGAAAGGAATCCCAGTACACCGCAGCACCTTCATCTCCATATTCATCAGACCTCACCTGCTAAGACCTCACGGCAGCATTTGACACAGTCGACCATTCGCTATTGATCCACCGTTTAGCCATGATGGGAGTTAGGGGTTCCGCCCTTAAATGGGTGGCCTCCTTTCTCCAAGATCGGGGACAACGGGTGGAGAGGGGAGGGATGGTCTCGGAAAGTCCCCCCTTAATTGTGGGGTCCCCAAAAGGGCTATTCTCTCTCCTCTATTATTTAACATCTATATGCGTCCACTGGCCCAACTGGTGCGTAGTTTTGGTCTGGAGTGTCATCAGTATGCTGATGACACCCAGCTGGTGCTGAGGATGGAAGGCCAGCCGGACTCTGTACCCGATTATTTCCATCTGTGCCTTTAAGCCATGAGTTGGTGGCTACGGGCCAGCAGGTTTAAGGTGAACCCGTTGAAGACGGAGGTCCTGTGGCTGGGTCGTCCCGGGGGGGGGGGGGGTAGCGCCGGTTGCCAATCATGGACGGTTACCCCGTCACCCTTGGTTAAAAGCCTGGGGGTCCAACTGGATCCTCTGCTGACGATGGAGGCCCAGGTCTCCGCCGTGAGCAGAGCAGCGTTTTTCCATCTGCGCCAGGCAAGGCGGCTGGCGCCCTACCTCTCCGGTGATGACCTGGCTATGGTAATCCAGGCCATGGTCATCTCAAGACTGGACTACTGTAACGCCCTTTACATTGGCCTTCCTTTGTCTCGACTTCTGGCTGGAGTGACACTAACATGCCACATCATGCCAGTCTTGCAGCATTTGCACTAGCTCCCGATTGAGTGTCGGATTGCCTTCAAAGTGATGGTGCTAACTTTTAAGGCCTTGCATGGTCTGGTGCCAGTCTACCTGAAGGACTGTCTTTCCCCGCACATTCCCCAGAGGCCACTACGGTCCATGGATCAAAATCTATTGGAGGTTCCATCTCTCAAGGTCTGCCGCTTATCATCGATGTGGCAGTGCGCTTTTTCTGCCGTAGCGCCTGTTCTCTGGAACACCCGTCCTGAGGAGACCCGATCAATAACTGATCTGCAGGCCTTCAGGAGGGCCTGCAAGACCTACCTGTGCCGTCAGGCGGTTAATCTTTAATGCTGCATAGTCCACTCTGGTCTAAAGCTGTTTTTATGTTTTAATCTTTTACTGTGATTGTGTTGGTTGTTGTTCTTGGCAAGGGTGGTATAGAAACTGAAATAATAAATGAATGAATGAATAAATAAGCCTCAGAGATCACCAATGGACAAAGCTAAGCGAGATTCCCCCCACCCCCATCAGCACAGCCTCATCCATTTGGGTCTCTGTGATACACATCAACTAAGAATATTATTCCAGAATCAAGTTCTAGTTTTAGACTAGTATTTTCTAAATTTGTCTGTTCTGTTCTCACAGGGCTCTTCATATCATTTCTCTTTTTCTGATCTCTAAGGCCTTCTCAGGTTATGGACCATCTATTATGCAAGATGCTGATAGTGCTTTCTGCATTACAATTGAGTCTGGCTATCCCCTAAATCAGGGGTGCTCAGAATGGTGATCTCGATCACCAGGGTGATCTTCGGGCCTCATCCTGGTGATCTTCAGGCCCCTGACCAGGTTTTTTGCTGTTGGTCCTCTTGCAGCGTGCACCCCTGCACGCTGCAAAGAAGTCCTCCGTCGTTGCTCCTCCCGCTCCTGCTCGCGCGCCCTCCAAAGCTCAGAGTCCAAGAGGCAGAATGGGCCCCCTCTTTTGGATTCCTCCTCCCCCTCCGTCCTTCTCCAGCCACTCAGAGTCGTAGGAGACCAAAGGGGGCGGGCCTGGATGACGCGATACATGGCTGGCCCCGCACACATGCGCAGAAGCGCCCATTCTGCCTCTCTGACTTCTCGTGAGCTCTTGGAGGTGGCACGCATGCTGGCGGCGTGGAAATAGGAGCAACGACAGAGGAGAAGAAGAAGGACGCGTTGGGGTCATTTCCTTACCGCATCTCAAAGGTCGGTCTTTTTACTTTGGGGTGGGTGCTTGATTGTTCTGTGACATGTCTCTTTGTTTATTTTTAATGTTTAAAAATGGCCTTTTAGCTCCAAAGCCTTTCTGCTTGCTTTGTTCCTTGAGAAATATATGTTGGGGAATATGGAAATGTGGGAGAAATGGGGTGGTTGGATGTATTTATGCATGCCCCTTTGTTTACCTTACTGAGTATTAAATGGCCTTGCAGTTCAAAAGCCTCTCTTCTTACTTTCTGGCTGATAATATGTGTGGTAATATGGCAGTGTGGGAGAAATGGGGTGGTTGGATGTATTTTTATGCTCTGTTTTATATTGTTGTTATTAAATTGAAATGTTGATGTTTTATAACTTCATTTTATGTAAACTGCCCCGAGCCTGCCGGAAGGAGCGGTACATAAAAATGAATAATAAATATAAATAAATAAATAAGAAAATAGTTATACGTTTTACATTTCTGGGTAGGTGATCTTTGGGACTTGGTTTTTTTAATCAGTAGCTCCCATGCTGAAAAAGTGTGAGCACCCCTGCCCTAAATACTATGATATAAATTTCAATATAGCAGAACCTTAAAAATGTCATTAAACCAATATCACCTTTGCGATAGTCTACACAGCAGAGTTCAAGGGTTTAGAGAGTTTCCCTGCCTTTAATGCTGGAAACCTGGATGTTCATCAGCTATTGGAAGCCCTTTATAGCCTTGTAAACTTAGAGGAAGTTCTATTAGAGCCATTATATCAATTGTCACATAAAAAGACTTCACCCTTTCTTCCCCTTTTCAGAGGTTTTTGCTCAGAGTCTTCTCCCTTGGAGTTTCTCGGGCAAAAAGAAAAAGAAGAAGAGAACGCATGGCTTTATAATTGTGGGACGGAGAAGAGGTCTGTTTATTCTTAATTACACAGGGAGAAATTGTGTATCTGTTGCTTATAGAATAACAGCGTTGGTATCAGTTTGCAGTGAGCCAACATTGTGTAGTTGTCCGAGCAATAAATATGACTCTCGAGAACAGGGCTTGAAACCCTGCTGGACCATAGAAACTGGCTGGGTTCTCTTGAGCAAGTTGCATTCTTCCATTCTAAGAGAAGCAACAGTAATGCGCCTCTGAACACAAGTTTGCCAAGTAACCCCATGATAGTTTCACCTTTCAGTTGCCATAAACTGGCCCGGATTAACACCTTTTTGCGCCCTAGGCCACACTTTGGAATTATGCCCCCTTTAAGCCAACCTCTACCACCACCCCCCCCCACACACACACACACACACCACTCAGACCCACACTTGGCTGGCTTTCACCATGGTGCCTCCGGAGCAGAAGAGAATGGCGAGTAGGCACCATCTCGCCACCTCCAAGGTCCCCATTCCCACTGGCTGGAACGCTCCGCTGTGCTCTGAAGGTCTCCTCGGGAGGTACGAGAGAGAGAGAGAGTGAGCAAGAGAGAGTGCGAGAAAGAGAGAGAGAGAGCGAGAGAGAGAGAGAGAGAGAGCAAGAGCGAGAGAGAGAGAGAGAGCAAGAGAGCAAGAGAGCAGAGAGAGCAAGAAAGAGAGAGCAAGAGAGAGAAAGCAAGAGAGAGAGGGGGAGAGGTCCGCTTGGAGTGCGCTCCTGCAGACCGAGGGAGGATTCAGGTTGGGTTTTATCGGCTGCTCCCGAAGGCAGGAGAGCCAGACCCTGGCCTTGATCCTCCCTTCCCTCCCGCGGCTCCCTTTGGCCAAGCAGGCCGCCCGAGTTTGGTCCGAGAGTGCAGGAGCGAGCCTGGGTTGGTGTGGTCTCGTGCTGGGGACCTGGGAGAGGTCCACCCAAGCAACGTCCTTTCTCTCCCCTCTTCCTCCCTCCCTCCCTTCTTTACTTTCTTTCTTTCCTCCTAGTTGCCTCTTCCTCCTCCTTCTCCCCTCCCTCCCACCGCCCTCTCCCGGACTCTGCCGCTCGGCTCTGGCTGCAGGAATTTACAGTCTGCTGCCAGGGGAGCTGGATGAGTCGCCATGAAGATGGCTTCCCCGGGAACCAGGAGGTCAGGCCAGCCAGAGATCCGTGGGCAAATCAATGGATCGATGCGAGGGCCCCGCCACAGCCCAGAGAGCGAGAGATTTTGCCAGGAGAAAGAGCGAGGAGGGGCATGAGAAAAGGAAAAAGAGGGTTTTTTAATGGGTCCGTGATCTGTGCCTCTCCTCAGCATGCACCCCTAGCCATTTATGTTGCTGGGGGAGGAGCTCTGATCACAGGAGACAAAATGGAACTGTCTTCTCTGCTCCCCTCCTCACTCTGACTCCAGAGCGGCCGTTAGTGGTGGAGGAAGGGCTCTGATGCCTCAGGAGACAAGATGGAACTGTCCTCCCTGCTCCCCTCCTCACTCTGACCCCAGAGCGGCGGTAGGTGGTAAGGAAGGGGAGACAAGATGGAACTCCCGATGGCAGGAAACAAGATGGAACTGTCCTCCCTGCTCCCCTCCTCACTCTGGCCCCAGAGCAGCCACATATGGGGGAAGGGCTGCAATAAGGAGACAAAATGGAACTGTCTTCTCTGCTCCCCTCCTCACTCTGACTCCAGAGCCGCCGTTAGTGGTGGGGGAAGGGCTCCGATGCTACAGGAGACAAGATGGAACTGTCCTCCCTGCTCCCCTCCTCACTCTGACCCCAGAGCGGCCGTAGGTGGTAAGGGAAGGGTCCCGATGCCGCAGGAAACAAGATGGAACTGTCCTCCCTGCTCCCCTCCTCACTCTGCCCCCAGAGCAGCCGCCGGTGGTGGGGGAAGGGCTGCAATGCCGCAGGAGACAAGATGGAAATGTCCTGCCTGCTCCCCTCCTCACTCTGACCCCAGAGCAGCCGTTAGTGGTGGGGGAAGGGCTCCAATGCTACAAGAGACAAGATGGAACTGTCCTCCCTCCTCCCCTCCTCACTCTGACCCCAGAGCGGCCGTAGGTGGTAAGGGAAGGGTCCCGATGCCGCAGGAAACAAGATGGAACTGTCCTCCCTGCTCCCCTCCTCACTCTGGCCCCAGAGCGGCCGATAGTGGTGGGGGAAGGGCTCCGATGCCACAGGAGACAAGATGGAACTGTTCTTCCTGCTCCCCTCCTCACTCTGGCCCCAGAGCAGCCGATAGTGGTGGGGGAAGGGCTCCGATGCCGCAGGAGACAAGATGGAACTGTCCCCCCTGCTCCCCTCCTCCCTCTGACCCCAGAGTGGCCGTTAGTGGTGGGGGAAGGGCTCTGATGCCACAGGAGACCAGACGGAACTGTCCTCCCTGCTCCCCTCCTCACTCTGGCCCCAGAGCAGCCGATAGTGGTGGGGGGAGGGCCCCGATGCCGCAGGAGACAAGATGGAACTGTTCTTCCTGCTCCCTTCCTCACTCTGGCCCCAGAGCAGCCGATAGTGGTGGGGGAAGGGGCCCAGATGCCTCAGGAGACAAGATGGAACTGTCCCCCCTGCTCCCCTCCTCACTCTGACCCCAGAGCAGCCGTTAGTGGTGGGGGAAGGGCTCTGATGCCACAGGAGACCAGACGGAACTGTCCTCCCTGCTCCCCTCCTCACTCTGGCCCCAGAGCGGCCGATAGTGGTGGGGGAAGGGCCCCGATGCCACAGGAGACAAGATGGAACTGTCCTCCCTGCTCCCCTCCTCACTCTGACCCCAGAGCGGCCGATAGTGGTGGGGGAAGGGCCCCGATGCCACAGGAGACAAGATGGAACTGTTCTTCCTGCTCCCCTCCTCACTCTGGCCCCAGAGCAGCCGATAGTGGTGGGGGAAGGGCTCCGATGCTGCAGGAGACAAGATGGAACTGTTCTCCCTCCTCCCCTCCTCCCTCTGGCCCCAGAGCGGCTGTTGGTGGTGGGAAAACGGCTCCGATGCCACAGGAGACAACATGGAATTTATTCCAGTGCAGCAGTTGTTATAGGAAGCCCTGAATGTGTATATCTTTTTGCAATGGGTCACATAAGTAGGTCTATAGCCCTGGTTCTGTGTCAATATGACTGTATTTACAAATTTGACTTCATGGGAACCGAATTGTTTTCCAGCACTAAATATGCCAAGGTTTGCTTTGACCAAGGTGCTTTATTAATCATCAGGACCGACAATTTTAATCATATATTTATGTTTGAAGGTAGTTGTGTGCCTATCTATTCATTAAAGCAAGCATGATGTTCCAGGCCTCAGTCACATTTCTCACATTGTACCTAGGAGTGTATTCCTCATGGGTCCAGCAAACAATAAAGTAATGACAAATGGGCACTCTTGTCACTTGCTTGGTAAATTGAGTTCTGTTCGCCATTGTGAAAACAGAAGGAACACGGTGAGAATGGGAACATCAAGACCTGAAAATCTGACTTTGATCTCCCTCTTAAGAACTAACCAAGAACACCCTGACATTTTGTAAAGAAGCTGAAAGTTAAAAAGGAAAGAGACGAGTAAAAAGAAAAAAAAATACACCCCCATACACACACACACACACACACACACACACACACACATATATACTAGGCATGGTTTAGAACCCAAAAATAGGGAATCAAAAATCTAATGGGGGGGATTTTTTTATTAGTAATAGGAAGACTTACAAAAAAAAATCCAAAAAATTTCTAAAATGTAACTTAATTACTAACAACATTCGTTAGTAGTTCGTATGCCAGCGCATGCGCATTCCAGATGGTTTTGGCCTACAACTCCCAGAAATCCTAACAGCTGGTAAATTGGCTGGGATTTCTGGGAGTTGTAGGCCAAAACTTGAATAAATCACACTGAATTCTAGATGGGACTCTCCAAATAGGAAGGAGGGAGGGAAGGAGGGAGGGAGGGAGGTGGTATTCTATTCTTGGAAGCAGCAAAAGAAAAGGAGGAGGAGCCCCCCCTGGCTCCTCGCTGCCTCTCTCTCACCCCGATCCCGAGGGAGCGAGGGCCCAAGTTTGCCCAAGCTGGTCATATACCTACATTCCATGCACATGCAATAATACAGCAGTAATAACAATGGGTATAAGAAGAGGTAAAATTCAAACCGAAGTATTCTGACTGGTCCTCCTCATGCGGTGCAAACGGGCTCTTCTCTGTGAGCCCGGGAAAAGCCAGCGTTTTCTGCTTGAGTGCACACATACATATTCTTTGGGGGATTTGCTGCAGAATCTTCTCTATGAGCCCGGATTCTGCAGCAAATACCCCAACCCCCAAGAATATGTGTGTGTGCTCCCAAGCAGCAACGCTGGCTTTTCCCGCTAATTTCCCGGGCTAATAAGAGAAGAGCCCGTTTGCACCGCATGAGGAGAGACCAGTCAGGATACTTCGGTTTGAATTTTACCTCTTCTTATACCCATTGTTATTACTGCTGTATTATTGCATGTGCATGGAATGTAGGTATGACCAGTTGGATTACTTATAATATTAGGCACTTGCACTTACAGTAGCATTCATTCTATTATACATTAGGTTGGTTTCTCACCCCAATACTCTTTGATGCTTTAGATCCTGGCAGGCAGGAGAAGCAGGAAGCCTGGAAAAATGTAAACAGAGGTTTACTCAGAAGTAAATCCACAAAGGAGGGCACTTCATCCAAAGTGCCCCCCTTTGCAGATTTACTCCTGAGTAATCCTCTCTGTTTACATTTTTTCCGGGCTTCCAGCCGAAAGAAGGAGCGAGTTTAGGGCTTGCCTTGCCATAATACTTATTGGCAAGGGAGGCGGGAGGGTGGTGAGAGAGAAGGAGGTGCCCCCTTACGACCTAATAACGACATTAAGAAAATCCTGGCCCCCGGTTCGAAAAAGAAAGTCCACTTCCTGGTTGGAGTTCCAGGTGCGGAAATACTCGAAAGTAGCATTTCTTACGAATTTCTTACGAAACGAATCATTTTCATAACTTTTTTCTCATGCCTAATATATACCTATAAATATATCATAGTTCTGCAGAATGGGGGCACTTTAAAAGTTTGCAACCTTTTATTTCTGTCCTACTTGTGTCTGCCGCATGGTGTACTGGTGTGAGCATTGGGATCTGCAGATCAGGGCTCAGGGTACTCCCCACTATTCCCCATTGGGCCACGCAACTCCCCTAGATGATCTTGTGTGAGTCACACACTCTCGGCTCCAGAAAACCCCACAATAAGTTTGCCTTAAGATCACTGAAGTTGGAAATCGCTTGGAAGACACAAAACAATTGCCACCTGCAATCTGCAACTTTCAAATCCCTTCCCCTAGAGTAGCCCCACTTTATACCTGTTAGAAGCTAGCTTCCTGCAACATGATCTCCACAGTCAATTATGATCTTTTGACTCACCACCTCGCCGGAGCTGGGGTGAGGGGACGGCTTTGAGTTATTTATTTATTTATTTATTAGTTCAGCTTGATATACCGCTCTCTCTGGAGCCCAGAACGGTTTACAAAATTAAAATAGCAAGCAAAACACATAAAACACAGTAAAACCAAAAGCCTACTCAAGGTATATTTCGAGTTAAATAAAAACTCGGAGACAACTATCGAAAATCTCTGGGACGCAGGGAAGGCAGTAATGAGAGGTATATTTATACAGAAAAAGCCAAGAAAAATAGATTGAAGAGAGGAACTCCAAAGAATCACCAGGGAGATAGAGAAAGAAGAAAACAAACTTAAGACAACACCAAGGGATAAAGGGACAGAAAAGAAGTTACAATATTGGAGAAGCGAAAAGACAGCTTAGAAGTCGAAGAGCTAGCGAAACAATTAAAATTCTTAAAACAAAGGGAATTTCATAATGCGAACAAACCTGGCAAGTTCCTGGCATGGAGACGATAGAAAAAAAGGCAATGTTATCAAATAATAAAACTAAAGAGGAGGAAAAGGTGGCAGTAACTGATAAAGAGATACTGGAGGAATTCCAGCAATTCTATGGAGAATTATACAAAAAAGAAGACAGAAAGAAAGAGGACATCATGGAGTACTTAGGGGACAACACCTGGCGAAAATATCAGAAGAAGAGCGAGAAGCATTAAATAAGGAAATAACAGAATCAGAGATAAAGAAAGCAATCAACAAACTTAATCCTAGCAAAGCCCCGGGACCAGATGGGTTCACGGCAACATATTATAAAGTAATGAGGGAAGAACTAATGCCTCACCTTAAGGAGCTCTTAAATAAAATATTAAATGAGGGAGCTGTCCCGGAGACTTGGAAATCGGCCAATATAATTTTTATACATAAAGAAAACACCGAAGGTACGGATGTCAAAAACTATAGGCCAATTTCCTTATTAAATTTGGACTATAAAATATTCATGCAAATCCTCAGTGACAGAATGAAGATCTTTTTGAATGGCTGGATTGGTGAGGAACAAGCGGGCTTCCTGCCAGGCAGGCAAATAAGAGATAACTTAAGAAACATTCTGAACACCCTTGAATTCTATGAACACCACCATCAGACAGAACTAGCCCTTATAGCTATTGACGCGGAGAAAGCCTTCGACAATTTAAGCTGGGACTTTTTTAAAGGAATTATGAAAGAAATAGATATAGGCTTTCAATTTTTAACAGCTGTAGAAGCGATCTATAACTCCCAGAAGGCGGTCCTTTGGATCAACGGACAGCCCTCAAAAGAGATAAAAATAGAGAAGGGAACAAGGCAAGGCTGCCCGCTCTCTCCTCTAATCTATATAATGGCCTTAGAGATCCTGCTCCGCGACATCAGAGAAGATCAGAACATCCCTGCCATGCAAGTGGGGAAATACAGATACAAATACAGAGCATTTGCAGATGATCTGCTGTGCATAGTGAAAGACCCCAGAACAAACATCAAAAAATGGATAGACAAAATAGAGGCCTATGGGAAATGGGCGGGGCTAAAACTGAACAAAACAAAACTGCAATATTGACAAAAAAATATTTCAAGAAAAATCAAGTGGAACTAGAGAAATTGACAGGGATGAAGATCACTCCTAAAATTAGATATCTCGAATAACTATTACAGCTAAGAACTCCCAATTGATAAAAAATAATTATGAAGAGAAGTGGAAGGAGATACAAAAGGATCTGATAAGATGGGGGTCGCTAAACCTTTCCCTAATGGGAAGAATAGCGACAATAAAAATGAACGTCCTCCCAAAACTTCTCTTCCTATTCCAGAATCTCCCAGTAATTAGGACAAACAAACTGTTTAAAGATTGGAATAAAGAAATAATGAAGTTCATATGGAAAGGGAAAAAGCCGAGAATAAAATATACAAATATGACAGATATAAAGGAGAGAGGAGGGTTTGGGTTGCCAGACCTGAGACTCTACTATGATGCGGCAGGACTAATATGGATCAAAGACTGGATTACATTAAGAAGGGAGAAACTCTTAGCCCTTGAAGGATTTGACCTAAGAGTGGGCTGGCATGCCTATCTCTGGTATGACCAGGAGAAAAAAGGAAAAGAACTTTAACAATCATTTTATTAGAGCATCATTTCTAAAAATTTGGCAGAAATACAAGAATAGACTCTATGAAAAAACCCCTGGTGGTTATCGCCTTTGGAGGCTAGACAAAGAAGATTACTGGGCTGGTCCCAATGGCCAACATATAGAGATTTGGTGATGAAAGAGAAGCAGGAACTGTCTCTAAAATCAAAGGAGGAAATTACAAAAAAATATAAATCTCTCTCATGGTTACAGTACATGCAAATTAAAGAGGACTGGGCTAAAGACAAACAAACAGGTTTTGCAGATAAAGACATGTTCTATGAAAAAGTGGTAAAAGAGAAAAAAACATATCACAAACATGTATATTGTATTATGATCCTGGGCAACGGAGAAAGAAACAGTAAAGGAATGCATGGTAGCATGGGCCAGAAATATTGGCAAACCAATACAGTTTAAAGACTGGGAACAAATATGGAAAAAAAATAAAATATACTTATGCCACGGATATGAAAGAGAATTGGTATAAGATGTTCCACAGGTGGTATATAACTCCATACAAATTAGGCCAAATGTATAAATCAGTTAATAACAAATGTTGGAAGTGCGAGAAAGAAGTGGGTACATTCTACCACATGTGGTGGACGTGCCCGAAAGTGAATAAATTTTGGAAAGATATCCATGAAGGTTGTGAGAAAATACTAAAAAAGAAAATACCATTAAAACCAGAATATTTCCTACTGGGAATCATAGATGAAGATCTGGAGTTAGACCACAATGAAGACATCTTATTCTCATATCTGACAACAGCGGCCAGAATAGTTCACGCAAAGAAATGGAAACAAAAGGAAATAGCAACCATGGAGGAATGGATGTTGAAAATAGAAGAGATAAAGGATATGGACAAGTTAACGTATGCTCTAAAGATATCGTATGGTAGACCAATAAAGAACACGAATTGGGATCTATATGAAGAGTTTAGAACAAATTATTTAAAAAACGACTAAGACTGTATAAATGACCCAGAACAAAAAAAAAATATATGTATATATACAGAAGAGAAGCCCGTAGCTGAAGAAAAGGAAGGACTAAATGAAAAAGATAAACAACGCCCGAGGGATAGCTCGGAAGTTAGAGACCCTTCAACCCCACCCACCGTTCCCCAACCACCCACATCAATCCCACCCCCATCCAATACCCTGTCCCCCATTCCCCACCTTCCCCTCCCCATTCTGTTCCTTCCCTACCCCCAGATCCCTTAGTTAGTGATTTTTATGTATGAAAAAAGGTCAATAAAAATTATTTTAAAAAAAAAACACAGTAAAACCAATATAAGACCCCCAGTTAAAATCCCATTCCCAATAATACTGCAATAGAGCAGCAAAAGTGCAATGGCACGAGGTAGCAGAACGCTAGTGGCAACAGGCACTGGTTATGGGCCAAATGCCTGTCTAAATAACCAGGTCTTGACGGCTCTGCGGAATGGCAGTAAGTCGCGGATGACTCGTATCTCCTCAGGGAGGGTGTTCCACAAGGTTGGGTCAGCCACCCCGAATGCCCTCTACCGCGTACTAGCGAGTCTGTAGACCTTAATGCCAGGCACCTCTAGTAAATTGAGCCCCTCTGAGGCGCAGCGATCTCCTGGGCACATAAGGGGTAAGCCGCTCCCTCAGGTACTCTGGCCCCAAACCATATAAGGCCTTGAAAGTTAGAACTAACACCTTGAAGGTGACCTGGAATTCAATTGGGAGCCAGTGCAGCTCGCGCAGGAGTGGAGTCACGTGAGTGGATCTTGAGGCTCCTGAGAGCAAGCGTGCTGCTGCGTTCTGCACCAGCTTGAGTTTCCGGATCGCCGACAAGGGTAGGCCAATGTGCAGTGCATTACAGTAATCGAGCCTCGAGATGACCGTGGCTTGGATCACCGTGGCTAGGTCGCAGCGGGAGAGGTAAGGAGCCAGACGTCTTGCCTGTTGCAGATGGTAAAACACTGTCTTGCAGGCGCAGGCAATCTGCGTCTCCATAGACAGCTGGGGGTCCAGCCAGACCCCTAGGCTTTTTACTGACGGTTGCAGGCAGAGTGCCACACCGTCAAACGTCGGCAACTGGATCTCTACCCCCCTCCCCCCGGGCAGCCCAGCCACAAGATCTCCGTCTTCGCCGGGTTCACCTTCAACGTACTGGTTCGCAGCCATCCAGTTACGGCTTCTAGGAACAGATGGAAATTAGAGTTGGCTGTCCTCCTTCCTTCGGAACCGGACACAGCGAGTGAAGAGGGGCGAGATAGTCTCCGATGGTTCCCCCCTAATTTGTGGGGTCCCCCAGGGGGCCATCCTCTCCCCTCTATTATTTAACATCTACATGTGCCCACTTGCTCAGCTAGTACGCAGCTTCGGGCTTGAATGTCATCAGTACGCTGATGATACTCAGCTCATTCTGAGGATGGAAGGCCGGCCTGACTCTGTACCCGATCATTTCCATCTTTGCCTCAAAGCCGTTACTGGATGGCTGTGAGCCATTAGATTGAAGGTGAATCCAGCAAAGACAGAGATCCTCTGGCTGAGTTGTCTGAGCGGTGGGGAGCTCCAGCTTCCAACCCTGGACAGCGTGGCCTTATGCCTGTCATCATCAGTAAAGAGCCTCGGAGTCCATTTGGACACTCAGCTTTCAATGGAGATTCATATCGCCATGGTTAGCCGAGTTGCGTTTTTCCATCTTCACCAGGCTCGGAGGCTGGCTCCCTACCTGTCCCATCGCGACTTGGCCTTGGTGATCCAAGTGACGGTCATCTCAAGGCTAGACTACTGTAACGCTCTTTAAATTAGCCTACCTCTGTTGGTGACCCGGAAACTTAAGTTAGTGCAGAACGCCGCAGCTCGATTGCTCACAGGCATTCCTGCGAGCCACCACATTACACCTATCCTGCAGGAGCTACACTGGCTACCTATCGAATTCCAGATCACCTTCAAAGTGTTAGTTTTGACTTTCAAGGCCTTATATGGTCTGGGGCCAGTCTATTTGAGGGACCGCCTTATCCCATATTGTCCCATGAGATCGCTGAGATCAGAAGATTAGGATTTTCTCCTCATTCCGAGTGTTAAAGTTTACCACCTTACCTCGACAAGGAGAAGGGCGTTTTCTATCATTGCCCCCATGCTTTGGAACTCCTTACCGCCGGAGATTAGGTCACTTCGAGACCTTATGGCGTTCCGGAAGACATGCAAGACATGGTTATTCCGACAGGCCTTTGTAACCTGAGATGGTCTTAGCTGTATATATGAATTTTAACGCTAAATGATTTGCTGTATTTTAATGTTCTACATGTTGCTGTATTATGCCGTGATTTGTGAGACGCCTTGAGCCACCCGGGAGTGGCGGCCAAGAAATCGAATAATTAAATTAAAACTGAAATAATATAATACCTCTTTAACACTTGTAAGAGAATAGTTTTGTTTTCACTGCTAACCATATATATATATATATATATATATATATATATATATATATATATATATATGACACACACACACCAGGGTTATTACCATTGGAGGAGGAGGAAGCTGCCTGTGTAGATTATGGGCATAGGAAGCTGCCTTAACTGACTTGTCTGGCTATGAGACCGAGAGTCAAAAATCCCAGCCAATATGATAATCATAAGAGATTGTGTGACCTTTTATAGCGCAAGGCATCTGGAAGGTTAAAAATTCACCACTGATAATTTGGCTATACAGCCAACCTGCCACTTTCATAGGATTCGGGGTACAGCTGACGTGCCAAGATAGAAAAGCAGAAACATTTCATTTGGAAAAGGAGAGTTGCTGTTTCATTCCCTGGGGCTGGGGTTCTATTTACCATGTGCCCAGAGGAACGAGGAGAGGGAATAGGCTCTAAGTACACTTGCAACGTCATTTCCTTTGTGGATCTGACTATTTTTTCTATGTGCCACATGTTTTTTCATCTGCCCCTCATACCTACCGGAGAGATAGCACAGCGGTAACAACAGCTGTGATTGCAATCAGAAGGTTGCATGTTCGATTCCTGGGCTGGTCTGGACACCCAGCTGTGAGCCCTGTCCACTGTCCACCTAACAGATTGAAAACAGCCCAGCTGTGAATAGATGAACTAGGGACCACTAAGCGGGGAAGGATTTTTACAAAAAGGACTTTACAACGCCTGAATAAAAGGAAAGATCGGCTGTCGGAAGGTGGAATGCGGAAACAGAGGCTCTCCGTCATGAGAATGAAGCAACAGCACCCCCTTGTGACATAATGACGTGATGACAAGATGGAGCAAACGCACCCTGTGACACAGCCAGAAGAAGAAAAAATCCTTCTAAAGTGTACCGGTTGTATTGCAATTGTATGTCAACCGGCAGGGATTGTCTGCCGTATGTGTAATGTAATCCGCTCTGAATCCCCTTCGGGGTGAGAAGAGGAGAATATAAATAAAATGTATTATTATTATTATCATTACCTTCCATTAATTGAGCTAAGCAGATGTTCATGACACACAAGATGAGAAAAAGACGCTGGATCCACAGAGCAGATGGAGTAGAATGGGAGGCATGCACCTCCTCCTCATGCCTTGTGTGCCTATTTCACCTGGGCAAAGGAAGGGAGATACTGGACAAAACAGAAGCACATGGCATGCCCCAGTCCCAAACAACCCCTTCCCCTCTTAAGGATGGGCTGCCATGGCAGGATGTAAGTGTGGTGCAGAGAGTGATGACTCATCACAACCTTGCTGGCCTTATAATCATCCAAACCTATGAACATGGAGGGCCAAATGTATAAACTTGGTTATGCCAGTGAAATAGTACAAAAACTCCAAAGGACTGGAATAATTATGAAAATGCAAGAAATATATATTCTCAAAGAGGGGGGGGGGGCTTATAGCCTATCTTATCTGAATAAATAACATATTGTACAAAATATAACATTATACAACGTTCTTTGTCACTTATATATACCGATACCTCTGGGCCCTTGGCATCCTTGCTTTCTTCCAACTCTGGGCTACAAGCTGCTCCCTAGCACTGCATCTTGGTTGCTTTTTCCTCCAACGGGAGCTTGTGGGTTATAATTTTGGGACCTATGTGCATCATTGGACTGCTGGGAACCTCAGAGTATGCACTAGCCTGAACACAGTATTTGAACGTTTGTTTGTGGACTACTTTTCCATTTCCCGTCGTGCACCCCCCTCCCCATAGAACTCCATGAGGTACTGCGTGCATTATTAGACCATTGGGAACTCTAATATTGGATATTCTTCAGCTACATGTAACCGGACTATTGTGGCCTACCTACCTGCTACTTACCTGCTACTTACCTGTTTCCCGTCGTGCACACCCTTCCCACTAGCGTCCCAGAGGTATTGGTATATATAAGCGACCAAGAACGTTGTATAACAGGGCTGTCCAACTTCTGCCAGCCCAAGGGCCGGACTTCTGGTGAGTGATCACCTGGGGGCCACTCGGCCACGCCCCCGGCCACACCCCCGGCCACGCCCCCGGCCACACTCCTGGCCACGCAGCACCGCCCCCTCTCCCAAAGCGTCACAATAGCCTTGGAAGCGGGCGATTTCGCCTGCTTCCGAGGCTGTTGTGACGCTTTGGGAGAGAAGGAGGAACCACGGGGAGCTTTCTGCGGCTCCGCCTCCTTGCCCAAAGCATCACAACAGCTGTTGTGACGCTTTGGGGGAGAGGGCGAAGCCGTGGGGAGGCTTCCGCGGCTCCGCCCCCTCGCCCAAAGCATCACAACAGCCTCAGAAGCTTCCGAGACTGGCATGACGCTTTGGGAGAGAGGGAGGAGTCATGGGGGGGGCTCCCCCTGCCCTCCCAAAGCAGGCAAAACCGTGCGCATGCGCACTTTTTTGGATTTTTTAAAAAAATTCTATTTTTATTTTTTATTTAAAAGCTTAGGGGGCCGGAGGGAAGGGCTGGGGGCCCGTATACGGCCCGCGGGCCGCCAGTTGGACAGCCCTGTTGTATAATGTTATATTTTGTGCAATATGTTATTTATTCAGATAAGATAGGTTATAAGCCCCCCCCCTCCTCTTTGAGAATATATATTTCTTGCATTTTCATAGTTATTCCAGTCCTTTGGAGTTTTTGTACTTGCTACTCTATAGTACCACTTGTGTTTACTTAGTGAAATAGTACAGGCAACAGCTCACAAGAGAGCCAGACCAAAAATTTGTCCTGTACTACCTTCTGGGGATGAAACATGGCACCATTCTCATGCAAAGCAATGCGTTTCGATGCTTAGCTAAGATGACTAAATTAACACTGAAATATGTGTCCTGCGGTGTCTTGGCTTACCATACATTTTAATATCCTGCCAGTTCTGAAGAATAGAACAGAAGCAGGAAAAGAGGAGCCAGCCCAACAGAAATGCGCTTGATGGAGCTGGGAAACAATGGCTAAAGGCCTAAATTTAGAAACAGCATTGTCCTTTTAGCTGCCGAGTGTCCAAGAAACAAAAAAGGAGAAGGAGGAGGGAATGAGTCAGTCGCAAGAGACAGAATACTGATTTTCACCCGATAAACCCTTATTTCTCCTGTCTGAAAAAAAAATGTTGAAAAAATTGTATATGTCCTTCTTAAATTCATATCCAAGAGCAAATATTATTTTGATCTTTTAAAAGTGCCTTAATTTAAAAGTCAGCTGAACTGTGGTGGAAAGTAAAGGGTTCTTTCAGACGGAGCTATTATAGTGTAAGGATTGTTGGAACAATCCAGAAACATTGTCTCAGTAAACACATCACATCGGTTGCCAGATGCATAATATTGGCTCTGGCTACTGGAATGGTGGCAGTGGCCAAACTAGTCTCAGAGCCGAATATAGAAGTAACTTTTTTAAAGAAAAAAAATCCTCTGTTTACTGTTGTAACCAGTTTAATTTTTTTTGCAGAAACAAGGTAGAATCAAATGGAGGGGGGTTGGAGGAGGAGGAGTAGGTGGAAAATATTGCCTGTTGATGTCTTTTTACACTTTTTCTTAGAATTCCCAAGTTGCCATTTCTGAATTCACTATGAGAACCAGAGAAACTTTCCCCATATTTTCCAGTGGCACAACAATAATAGTAAGGTGTGAACAGGTTCCTAACCTCGTACTGGATTCACGGTGGACGACTGACCACTGCTACCAATACTCAATGTTTTGCCTTCTCTTAGTTATTAATTAACTTGCTGCCACCATTTGTCAATGCTTGACCACTAGATGTGAGGGTCTTTGTGAATAAACAACTTCCACAGATGTTTTTGTTGAAAGTGTTTAACAGTTTATTGTACACAAATGGGCTCAAAGTTTAGGTGGTTTCAAAAGATCTCCGAAGAGGTACAAACTTCAAGGTTTCAACAATATAACACTGGGGGTTTTAAATTCCCCTGACACAGTTACACACAAGTAACTACTTAATACTGGGTTACTCTCAACCCTGGGACTAAACTCTGTCCCACACTTGGGTTTCCTTTAACCCACACACAGAGCTGAACTGCACACTGCAGTTCCTACAGACAGCTTGCAGCTTCAGCAACTGTCAATTCAAAACTAAACCTGGTCACAGCTGCTGGCCAACTGACATTCTCCAACTGTCAGATTCAAACTGAACATTCTAAAGCCAGAGTGGCCTCTGTTGCCATGGCAACAGCTTCTGCTTACAGCTTGCTGCTGCGAACATTCCACTGCTCACTCTCTGCAGCTTTTAAAGAATGTTCCTTCTAAATACATAAACAAACATGTGATTAACATATAAATAACCACCTCATCACATAAGGGTTAACACAATGAGTTACATTTTGGGATGCAGTGACAGTAATACAAAGTGAATTTTTGGTTCATTGGAATAATGAAAGAAAACCCTAATTTCTTTTTTTTTAAAGTAAAATCTGAGTCCAAAAGGATTGCCACTTTACTGCATCAGTTGTTGGGTTTTAGTAGGCTTGTTTGATTAAAAAATGGTTCAAAACTCATTTTGGATGTACTGGTGGTTCAATTCTAAAGCCAATTCAGATTTTTCATATTAAAAAATGCTCAAAACTCTTAGAAACTTCCGAGACTTCCGAATCCTTCCATAATGGTTTGAAAGTGTTATTTCCTGTTTCATTGGGTGGTCTTTACTTTGAAAGTAGTTGTTTTACTCCAGAAAGGGGAGGGGGAAGCAAAAGGTGGAAATCCATCCACTCGGTTTTAAAATGCTTCCCAGGCTCACATGGGCAGATGACATTAGATGACATTAGAGTGCCATTCGAAATGCTGTGCATGACAAAAAAAGTTGTTATTGTTATCACTGTTGTTATTCTGCACAACAGTTCCTGCTCTCCTGTTATTCCCACAGCAACCCTGATTTGCTGTGAGTGACAACTTATGGTCACATGGTAGCTTCCATAACGAAACAAGGATTTGAGTTTGTATTTCTGATCCAAGTCCATAACTATAAACATCACTGTATTAATTTTGTCATAAGTACATTTCTAACATGCTATAGTACAGTGATTTTCAACCAGTGTGCCGTGAGAGATCATCAGGTGTGCCGTGGGAAATTATTTTCAAACTTCATTCATATATAAACTACAAGGCGCATCTGTCCCTTTAAGAAATGGAATCATAGCACTCTCACGTCAGCTAAGAAGTGACGCGAGAGCGCTATGGTCGCGCCTTCTTGGAGTCTCTCAGACGTGGCTAAGTTTTCAACCACATATCTGTGTGGGATGAGCTTCTCAAGCTTGACTGCGATAAAAACTAAACACAGAGAGAGACTGACAACCGGTGAGCAAGAGCTTCGTGTGTGTCTTTCTGACATTCCCGCCAGGATATCTATTTTGTGTTCATTGAAACAGGCCCAGGTTTTACATATTAACTATATGTATTACTGTGTTAGAGCCGTGGCACATTTTTTACATGTACAAAATCCTGGGGCACACCACCAACCAAAATGGCACAAAATGACACTCTAACACAGTAATACATATAGTTGATATGTTTTTAAATGTATTTATACACTCAGTGTGAAACCTGGGCCTGTTTCAATGAACAGAGAGAGCAGCCAGATGGAAGCACACTCTGAGGCAGAGAGTTCCACTGCTGAACAGCTCTCACAGTCAGGAAGTTCTTCCTAATGTTCACTCTCCTACACAGACATGCTTCCTGTGATGTTTGCTTTTCTGCCTGCGCTATTGTGCTCTCTCTCTCTCTCTTTCTTGAGATATATATATAGGAGTGGTGGGAGTTGGAGTCCAAAACACCCGGAAGGTCCAAGTTTGCCCATGCCAGCTTTCAACAGAGACCTCTTCTTCCCCCTTCCCCTTTGCGCCCTTTCTTCCCCCTCCTGCCCAACACTTACCTTTTCTTCTCCACTCGGGCTCCCTTCTTCCCAGCCTCGCTCTGCTCGCTTTGACTTGTGGGGCGAGTCTGCGCAGTAGCGCCCGCAACGGTCACGCCTTCCTCCCTCCCCCCTCCCCTCCTGAACACGCTCACGCTGCCCCCTCAAAATGGCGGCAGAAGCAGCAGCATGAGCAAAGCGAGGCAAAGCGAGCAGAGCGAGGCTGGGAAGAAGGGAGCCCGAGTGGAGAAGAGAAAGTGTTCGGCAGGAGGGGGAAGAAAGGGTATGGAAGGTTCCCATTTCCCACGGCACACCTGATGATCGCTCACAGCACACTGTCAGGAACTCCAATTCAACCAGAAAAGACACGCCAAAAGTCCTTTGTCTTCCAGTGGTGATTTATTGAAGTACAGCAAACTTGTAAAGCTAAGACACCCGAACCCTTCCACCACAATCCTTAAATACCAACCCCTCCCTATGTAACATCCTGTTAAGATTGCATCAGCCACCCTGACTCAGCCTACCCAGTAGTCCTCTTGGATATTACTTCATATCCTCCTGGTAACTAGAGCAAAGTTCACAACCCCATTGTGATCCTTAGCAGAGAAGTGGAGCAAAGTTCATGGCTGCAGTTCTCTCCTTCTGACTCAGCTGAACCTCATCCCACTCATGGCAGAGTGGAATCTACTCTGGCCCCAGGCATAGAGATTCCATTCCTGACATTATGCCTCCCTTCGTCCTCCCCTGGGAAACAAAACACTGGTCAAGATCGTGGTACGAGGGATTCACATACCGTTTCAATAAGTTACAGTGGAATACAGGATGAATCTTTCCCATAACCTTTGGTAAAAAATAACCGATAAGAAACCTCATTCACACGTTCATTCACCCAAAATGGTCCTATAAACTTTGGGCCCAGCTTACTAGAGGGTAATCCCAGCTTTAAATTTTGGGTGGACAACCATACTAGATCACCCACCTTATACGCTTCCCCCTCTTGTCGCTTCCTATCCCCAAAACGCTTATATGTACTTTGAGCCTTCCATAAAGATTCCGTCACTCTTATCCATTCCTCCTGAGCCCTGTTCCTCCATTCTCCTGAATCTTCTACTGAAAGCACCTAGTCCAACCGGCAACGGGACTACCTCCTGCCCATACACCACGGAGAAGGAGTTTTCCCGTGGAGGAATGCACAGAGCCATTATACGCTACCTCCGCATATGGCAACAGATCCGCCCAGTCGCTCTGCTGCTCATTCACAAAGATCCGCAAGTAGCTAGCTAATGATTTTTATGCCTCTCAACGCCTCCGTTTAACATGGATGATAAGAGGTGGTCAATTTACGGTCTGCCCCTAGCGTCTCTAAAAACTTCTCCCAAAACTTGGCAGTAAACTGCACCCTCTATCACTGAGCACCTGCTCGGGACATCCATGTAAACGATACACATGTTGCACATATAGCTTGGCTAACTTTTCCGCCGGACGGCAATCCTGTTAGAGGAACAAAATGAGCCTGCTTAGAAAACAGGTCCAGGATCGTCAAATATACTTGTATCCCCTACTGGAGGGCAACTCCCCCACAAAATCAGTGCTTACATGGGTCCAGGGTCTAACAGGAGAGGCTACCACTTGAATTAATCCTGGAGGCTTAGCAGTAGACAACTTCCCCCTAGCACAAGCCTCACATCGGTTGATATAATCTTTCACCAACAACCTCATTCCCGGCCACCAATATCTACTCCTAATTGCCAAGAAGGTCTTGGTGAATCCCCAATGCCCTGCAGATTTATGATCATGAAACAACTCCATTATCCTATTCCTCAGTACCCCGGTACATACAACCTATCTCGTACTAGCCACAACCCCTTGGTCCTTTTGCACTCAGTCTCATGGGATTTTAACCACTCATCCCCTTCATAACATCGCTGGAACTCCTTCATCCAGTCTTCCAACTCCTCTTTGTCATGCTTCGCTTCCAGTTTACATTGGGCTCGGTCTGCACTTTCAAACCCCATTGATCCTTAGTAAACAGCCTCCCTACCCCAGCAGGAGGTTCTCCCCCCATCACTGGATAACGTGACAACGCATCCGCCACCACATTGTCTTTCCCTCTAATATGCCTCAACACAAAATTAAATCGAGCCAAGTACTGAGCCCATCTCAACAACTTGGGTGACAACTTCTGGGGCTCCCTCAAGAACTGCAAGTTCCGGTGGTCTGTCAACACTTCAAGGGATGAACAGCACCCTCCAAAAATTGTCGCCACGTTTGCAAAGCAGATCTAATGGCACACGCCTCTTTTTCCCAGATGGGCCAACTCCGCTGCTGATCATTAAACTTTTGGAGAAAATGCACAGGGCTTTAGCACCCCCTTCATCTTTCTGCAATAGAGCCCCTCCGTATGCCCAAGCAGAGGCGTCACTCTGCACTACAAAAGGTTTGGCGGGATCCGGTGTCTCAATAAAGGCCCTCCAGTAAACGCCTTCTTCAGTAACTCAAAGCCTTCTGGCACCCTGGCGTCCAACTCAACTTAGCCCCAGGTGCCCTCACCTTCCTACCCTCTCCCATACCTTTTGTCTTTAACAACTCGGTAAGGGGCAATACGATCGTTGCGAACCCCGAAATGAAAGATCTATAAAAATTAGCCAGACCCAAAACGCCTGCAATTGCCTCCTGGTTCGAGGAGCTTCCCAAGCTAATACATCTGCCACCTTGGCTGGGTCCATACTCACCCCCTCTCTATTAATCCTATATCCCAGGAAGTCAATCTCATTTCTCATAAATTCGCATTTGCTCAGTTTCACATATAGCCTTGCCTCCTTCAATCTCTCTAACACTTCTCGGACCAACCGCACATGCTCCTCCTTGGTTTGCGAAATCACAACTATATCATCTAAATATACATATACCCCCCTATACAACAGGGGGTGCAGCACCTCATTTATCAGCTGCATGAAAATGCCGGGCGCCGACAATCGAAGGGCATGACTAACCACTCGAATAATCCGAGTGGGCACGAAAAGCTGTCTTCCACCTATCCGTTTCCTTCACCCGAACCATATGGAAAGCATTTATAATGTCCAATTTAGTAAAGTACTTCCCTTTCCCATCTGTCCTAATAGGTCCTTAATCAGAGGCAAGGATAACAATTGATCGTGCTGATAGCATTTAACCCTCGGTAATCAATACACAGTCTTAATTTGCCATCCTTCTTCTCCCTAAACAGGACTGGAGCAGCTATAGGAGACTCAGACCTTTGGATAAACCCCTTCCTCAAATAGTCATCGATTTGTTCTCTTAACGCTAGCTTTTCTTTCTCCGTCATAGGATATATTTTGGGCTTGGGCAATACAGCTCCTTCCTTTAATTCCACCTTACATTGTACCCCTCCTGACTGGGGAAGACCATCTGCTAATACTGGATTAAATACATCCTTAGATCAGCATACTCTTCTGGAATCATTGGCTCTTCCTTTTCCCCTTTCCCTCAGTCATGCTCACATTCACATCCACCCGGCCGACACCTTAGGGTACCCGCTTCCAGTCAATAACCGGTCAGCCTGCTGTAACCATGGCAATCCCAAAATTATATCATGTTCCTTAATTGGGCCACTACACAATCCAGTGTTCCCTCCCAATTGTCAACTTTACCCTTTAACCACTTGGTCCCTAAAAAGAAAAGGGCCCCTTCCACAAAGGTACCATCTAATTGAGCAAAGTGCACTGGAATCGGTAACTCCTGAGTTTCACATTCTAGATTCTTAACTAATGTGGGACATATAATATTTTCAGAACACCCACAGTCAATTAATGCTTGATGTGATTGATATTGTCCCTTCTTCTTTAACTCGATGTCACACACATAATGCTTGGGGCTTTCTCACTCACCCCTTCCCCTTCTTCGACTTTCTCTCCTAAAGCCCCTCTAGCCACCGCCACAGGTCTGCCATCAGGGCCTCTTCTTTGTGGACACTGAATTGCGAAATGTCCAGACTGAGAACAAATGTAGCATAAGCCTTTCCCTTTAACTTGCCACCAGTTCCCGTTCCTCTCAGTTGGCTCTCATTCCCAGCCGGCCGCTTCAGTGTAGGCCGCGGTTTCCGCAAAGGTCCAGAAGTAGACTTCCGTCGCTGGACCTGAGCCAGGATTCCCTCGACAGCACCAGCCAACTGAATCCACCCATCAACGTTAACTGGGTCTCCACGATGCAAACACCATTCCAGTAGTTCACGCCGCATCCCTCTTTGAACAGTTCCAAAAGAGTTGCCTGGGACCACTCCACCACCTTCCCCGCCAGGCTCATGAACTCCTCCCCATACTCCGTCACCGACCTGCTACCTTGCTTCAAGCACCTCAACGCTTCCTTCGCCTTTACTCTTTCCAATGGATCACGAAACGAAGCCACCGCTCGAAGGAATCTCGTAGATCACCCAAACACGGATCTCGCCGGTCGTGACACTGGACGTACCAATCCGCCGCTCTTCCCTTCAACACTGCACCGACAGCTCGCTCCTGCTGCCTTCACTGGGGTACAGGTGGCCGTAGTCCTCCATATGGTCCCCACAGCCGCCACAAAGAAGGCCACCTTGCAAGCCTCGCCATCAAATTCCACCGAAGTGGTTCCTTCCGGGGTCGCTCTCTCACCATACCAGGGTCTTCTTTCTCCACCAGCTGGGGCCGAGACAGGGGCATGGCCACTTCCACCATCCCTCCTCAGCAACTGAATACCTCGGCCCAGCCCTGCAGCCTCGGGCTGACCTGGAATCCCCTCACTCGCCGCTTTAGGCCGGGTTCCTCCAACCCCTTCCTTCGGGCCTCTAGTCAGGGCATCCACCCCCCACACTCCTGCCAGAGATCTAGGGCGGGTTTCAACCCTCTCCTCATCCATCCAGGAATAGCGGGTAAAATCACCTCCGCCGACCGGGCCCCACATGGAGTCTTGGCTAGGGTTCTTTGCCAACTGCTGTGACACCCTCCGGAGCGTCTTCTCCATAGCCTCCATTCGAGCCTTCAACACTGCCACCTCCGTGGGAGAGCATGGCTCCGTGGTCTCACTCCCATACGCCGCATCTTTAGACTTACTGCGCCCCGCCGCCGCCGCAGCCGAGAGCCCCACTCCCCCGACACGCTGGGATGGGAACATCCAACTTTCATCTCCAGCACCAAAACGGAGAGTATCTCTTTCCGAACGGAGCCGCCCCCACGCCATCGCTGTTGGGCCTCCAATCCGGTCAGGGAGGCCAACCTCATCCATGGTATTCCACTCCCCGTCCTGAGCCTGCTGGGCTGCATCCATAGTGAAATCCCAGCTCTCCAGGTATTCCTCCACTTCATGCAAAAACCTCTCCATCGCCTGGGAAAGTTTCAGGTGTCTTAGCTTCTGTCAGGAACTCCAATTCATCCAGAAAAGACACGCCAAAAGTCCTTTGTCTTCCAGTGGTGATTTATTGAAGTACAGCAAACTTGTAAAGCTAAGACACCCAAACCCTTCCACCACAATCCTTAAATACCAACCCCCTCCCTATGTAACATCCTGTAAAGATTGCATCAGCCACCCTGACTCAGCCTACCCAGTAGTCCTCTTGGATATTACTTCATATCCTCCTGGTAACTAGAGCAAAGTTCACAACCCCATTGTGATCCTTAGCAGAGAAGTGGAGCAAAGTTCATGGCTGCAGTTCTCTCCTTCTGACTCAGCTGAACCTCATCCCACTCATGGCAGAGTGGAATCTACTCTGGCCCCAGGCATAGAGATTCCATTCCTGACACACACTAGTGTGCCATGGCACACTGGTTGGGAAACACTGTGTTAGAGTTTCATTTTGTGTCATTTTGGTTGGTGGTGTGCCCCAGGATTTTGTAAATGTAAAAAATGTGCCACGGCTCAAAAAAAAGATTGAAAAAGATCCACCTTCAGCCATAAAAACCCACTCGGTGACCTTTCTGAAATCACGCTCATTCGGCCTTGGCAACCTCCCCCTCTAAACCAATCTAGCCAAGGAAACCCCACGATAGGTTGGCTTTAAAGTCATCATAAATTGGAAATTACTTGAAAGCATAAAATAACAGCAATAGTCATTATTTTTTAACCAAAGTTCTAATGGTGGTAGAAATAAATGCAATGATTAATATGTTAAGTTTGCACAAAAAGTCTACTTTGGATGAACATTACTTCTTATCTCCTTTTTAGAAAATGAGAATGAGAAGCTACCCAATAAAGACCTCATATTATTTCTGGCATGTGCTATGAGGATGGAGACAGCTAAACTATGGGAAAAAATAGAGAACCTATTGATATAGAATTAGTTAAGTAGAATATGGGCCATGGCTTTATCTGAGAAATTAACATACAAAGTAAGATTAGGGAGAAGAGAGATAAAGCAGAATTTATTCGAAGCTATATTGGAAACCATTCGTTAGTTATATATGTCAGAGCAACATCAGATTTAAACCACCATTAAATAAGATGAGATATTGAATAAATGGCTAGGAGGCGATATGACTATTATTAATAAAAATAGAAAATTAAGTAGAGGAAAATGTATAAGTGAGATGATTGACAGGGAGGAGTTTTGCATAACTACGACTGCGAAGGGAGGGAAGGTGGATGTGACAAAAGCAAGGTTTTAGATTACAATATATTTAAGTATTGTACAGATTTAATAAAAAATTTAAAAAAAGAAAAAATGCCGATTGATACACATAATTTGCACAATTTGCATAATTTGCACAATTTGCATAATTTGCACAATTTGCATAATTTGCAAATAACATGCTCTTATTTAAGCGGCTAGAATATGGCAACTTTATCTTTATCCTCTCTAACCAAAACTATCTGAGCAATAGTAATTGTTATTTTGTCAGATCCAACGTTGTAGACAGATATTACTTCAAGGTAAGCCACAGTATTAATCTTTTCAAAGACCTGGGGGACATCTACACTGACCCTTAAAACAGTCCTGAGCAGTGCTAGATAGTAGATCAGGTCTGAGCAGTGTCCTCACAGGGATTCCCTCGGCTACTGGGGATTTATTTATTTATTTATTGTTTGTTTGTTTGTTTGTTTGTTTCGACATGTTAGTTGCCCCTTCCGGTAGGCTCGGGGCGACTTACATATGCATAAAACCATAAAAACACAGTAAAACAACGGACCAACGTCCACATATTAAAATTGAACAAACAGATACACATTAAAATAACTCTTAGGCCTGCATTACAGTAAGCGGCCTAGGGATGTCTACGGACCGAACGCCTGTACGAATAGGAGGGTTTTACAAGCCCTACGGAAGGCTAGCAGGTCGGCCTGTGCTCGGATTGTGGAGAGAAGGGCGTTCCATAAGACTGGCGCGGTGGCACTGAAAGCCCTCCTCCGCGTTGTAGACAGATGGATGGATTCACAACTAGGTACCACCAGGAGGTTCTGAGACTCAGGTCGCAGTGGTCGTGGGGAATTGTATTGGGAGAGGCGGTCCCTTAGGTTCACTGGCCCCAGACCATTCAAGGCCTTGAAGGTCAAAACCAGCACCTTGAAGGTGACCCGGTGCTCTATTGGAAGCCAGTGCAGTTCGCGCAGAATGATGTTCGCGCACGTGATGTGGCAGCGAGATGGAAGGCCTGCCACCAGCCGCGCTGCAGCATTCTGCACCAGCTTAAGCTTCCGGATCACCGACAAGGGAAGGCCAATGTAGAGGGCATTACAGTAGTCCAATCTTGAGATGACCGTGGCTTGGACCACTGTGGCTAGGTCATGACGGGACAGGTCGGGAGCCAGCTTCCTCGCCTGTCAGAGGTGATGGAAAGCCACTCCGCTGACAATGGAGATGTGCTTCTCCCTCGACAGCTGGGAGTCAAGGGTGACTCCCAGACTTTTTACAGATGGAGACGGGCGAAGTGTGGCCCCCGTCTAGGGTTGGGAACTGGATCTCTCCCGTACCCGGACGACCCAATCACAGGATCTCTGGCTTAGCTGGATTCACCTTCAACCTACTGGCTCGCAGCCATCCAGTGACGGCTTCAAGGCAACGATGGAAATTATCGGGTACGGAGTCAGGCCGGCCTTCCATCCCCAGAATGAACTGGGATGTGGGAGGGAGTCCACATCACCACATGAACATGGTTTGGCACTGCTGGGTGGCTGCCCTGACTACCTCCCTCCCTCGTACCCTGTATCATGATGCTCTCTGAGCCAAAATCCAGACTTTCCTCAATTTTTCTGTAATGTGGGACAAAGCCATGACACAGCACCTACCTCTTCCCTTTGCATGCTCGGGCATCAGCCAAAGTGGCAAGTGCAACGGGAGAGGAAGAGGAGTAAATCCCCCTTTCTTTCCCCACTCCCTTCTCAGTGTTCCATGTCCCGCTGACTGGTGTCAGGACAGCATTGGGTAAAAGATACATGCCATGTCACAACTGTGAAACAGCCATGGCATTGGGGGAAGGGAGGGTTGAGAGGAAAAGTGGACTGCCATCCTGTGTCCCTAGGCCAGTGTTTTTCAACCCTTTTTGAGCCGCGGCACATTTTTTACATTTACCAAATCTTGGGGCACACCACCAACCAAAATGACACAAAATGACACTCTAACACAGTAATACATATAGTTAATATGTTTGTAAATGTATTTATACACTCAGTGTGAAACCTGGGCCTGTTTCGATGAACACAACATATATATGACTTCCTCTCACAAACCTATACATGGCTATCATGTCTTCTCTCAGCCTTCTCTTCTTCAGGCTAAATATGCCCAGCTCTTCAAGCCGCTCCTCATAGGGCTTGTTCTCCAGACCATTGTGAAATTTCACCCTCAGTGAAACTTTCTTCCAGTTAACTATGGATGTCATGAAGCTGTTATAAACAGTTCCTGGGGGGCAATTCTCAAAAATCCAGTAAAATAGTAAAAAAAAAAAATTCCAAGTAGAGAGACTCAATTTGTTTCTTGGAAACCTGTGAATGGGTAGTCTATACGTTTCATAGATCTGTGTGGCCTCTTTCACTGCCTCCCTCCTCCCTCCGCAAAAGCAGAGCACTGGGCGGAAGTGATTGAGTTGCTGTTTTTGCGTTGGCTTGGATTTCTCGCGAGAGTAGCCAAAGCCGGAAGCTCCACATCGGTGAATTGGGCAGTGAGCGAACCTGGGAGCATCGGGAGGCTGAAGCAGCCCTGAGCGGGAGCTGGAGCCATGCTGAGTCGAGGCTCCTGAAGGCTTCCTCAAGGCGGGCCTGGCCCTGGCATTCGACGGAGCCCTTCCTTTGCCTCGGGGAGGATCTTTGGGGAGGGAAAGAGGGAGAAAGAGCTGCTAGGAGGGGGAAGAAAGGTTCCAATTTCCCACGGCACACCTGATGGTCGCTCACGGCACACTAGTGTGCCATAGCACACCGGTTGGGAAACACTGCCCTAGGCTACCTAAGTCCAGGAAACAGGGACAGTTGCAGCCAGTTTATTTGGGAACCAGCCCAACTGTCCTCCCTTGCCCTAAGTTGGGGGAAAGTCTGAATTCTATGCCAGAATCCAGGCTTTCCTCCCAACTTTCTGCAATGTGGGGCAAGGCATTGTTAAAGCAGCCTTGCCCTGTGTTAGCACAGATCAGCCTTGAGCATTGTCTAGCCAGCCACCATAGTGTTGATCCTAATGTACACCAGTACTAAAGTGGTGGGTTTAAAATGTGGATTTCTCAACATTTTAATGTTTTTTGATCTAATAAATACACAGAACATTTGGGAAGCATGTGAGGATGGAAAAGGCAACCCACCTCTGAACAACTATCTCTATCTATATCTATATCTATAACTAACTGTCCCTGCCACGCGTTGCTGTGGGTATGTGTGTGTTTCCTCCTTCCTTCTGTCTTGTCTTTCCCTTTCTGTGTATGTACAGATGTGTATGTTTGTGTGCATATGTATATGTGCATGTGTATATGTGTGTGTATGTGTGCATGTCTGTATGTATATATGTGTGTATGTATATGTGTGTGTGCATGTGTATATATGTATGTGTGTGTGTATATATATGTGTGTGCATGTGTATACATGTGTGTAGGTATTAGGCATGGTTTCGAACCCAAAAATGGCGATACTAAAATCAAATGGGGGGGGGGGATTTTTTTTTATTAGTAAAAGAAAGACTTACAAAAAAAATCCAAAAATTTCTAAAATGTAACTTAATTACTAATGGAATTCGTTAGTAGTTCGTATGCCAGCGCATGCGCATTCCAGATGGTTTTGGCCTACAACTCCCAGAAATCCTAACCGCTGGTAAATTGGCTGGGATTTCTGGGAGTTGTAGGCCAAAACTTGAATAAATCACACTGAATTCTAGATGGGACTCTCCAAATAGGAAGGAGGGAGGGAAGGAGGGAGTGGGTATTCTATTCTTGGAAGCAGCAAAAGAAAAGGAGGAGGAGCCCCCTCGCTCCTCGCTGCCTCTCTCACCCCGATCCTGAGGGAGCGAGGGCCCAAGTTTGCCCAGGCTGAGAGGAAAAGGAAGAGGCCTGAGGCTGTGAGGAATGGTGGGAGTTGAAGTCCAAAACACCTGGAGGGCTGAAGTTGGCCCCCCATGAAGCCTCTTCAAGGCTTTAGATCCTGGCAGGCAGAAGGGGCAGGGAGAGCCGCCCACTCCTCCTGCCCTGCCAGGATCTAAAGCGCATCAAGGCTTGGCACCAACCTAATGTATAATAGAATGAATGCTACTGTAAGTGCCTAATATTATAAGTAATCCGACTGGTCATATACCTACATTCCATGCACATGCAATAATACAGCAGTAATAACAATGGGTATAAGAAGAGGTAAAATTCAAACCGAAGTATTCTGACTGTGGTCCCTCCTCAAGCGGTGCAAACTGCAAAAGGCTCTTCTCTCTGAGCCCGGGAAAAGCCAAAACCCCGGGCACAGCGTTTGCTGCCTGGGGGTACACACATACATATTCTTGGGGGGGGGGGGATTTGCTGCAGAATCTTCTATGAGCCCGGATTCTGCAGCAAATCCCCCAAGAATATGTATGTGTGTGCACCCAAGCAGCAAACGCTGTGCCCGGGTTTTGGCTTTTCCGGGCTCATAGAGAAGAGCCTTTTGCAGTTTGCACCCTTGAGGAGGGACCACAGTCAGAATACTTCGGTTTGAATTTTACCTCTTCTTATACCCATTGTTATTACTGCTGTATTATTGCATGTGCATGGAATGTAGGTCCACTTCCTGGTTGGCTTTCCAGGTGCGGAAATACTCAAAAGTAGCATTTCTTATGAATTTCTTACGAATCATTTCATTTTCATAACTTTTTTCTCATGCCTAGTAGGTATGTGTATGTGTATATATGTTTATGTGTGTGTATACATGTGTGTGCATGTGTATATATGTATATGTGTGTATGTATATATGTGTGTGAATGTGTATATATGTATATATGTGTGTGCATGTGTATATGTGTGTATGTATGTGTATATATGTATATATGTGTATGTATATATGTGTGTGAAAGGGGGAAGAATGACATGGGAAAGAGAGGGTGGAACGTGGGGAAGGCTGGGAATGGAAAGTGGAGGGAGAGGGGCTGGAGAATGGGGGAAGTTAAGACTGGGAGAGGAAGGAGGAAACTACAAAAAGGGAAGCCTGGGGTGGGGAAAGGGTGGTAGAGAAGTGTGTGTGACGGGGGGGGGGGGGGCTGAGACGGGAAGGGAGGAAGAGGTTTGCCCTGGCCAAGGAGCGAGAAGCCTGGGGCCTCCTCCTCCTCCTTTCCCCATCCCTAGAAGGGAGAAAGCATTGAGGGGAATGGAAGCAGGGAGGCGAGGCGGCTGCTTGATTTTGGACGGTCCCCCCCCCCCCTCCGAAGAAGATCTTGGAGGGGGAAAGAGAAGCAGCAGCGCACCTCTTCCCGGGCCGCAGCCTCGCAACTCCGCCGCGGGGATTCCGCCTCTCCTGCTCCTGGGAAGGCCCCGAAGCGGAGGAGGAGGAGCGGGTGTGCGTCCCCTTCCCACAGCAGTGTCTGCCAATGCTGTCGCCATTTCCCCTTCCTCTTTGCCGTCCCTTCTTCTTTCCAAGCCGAGGAGGGAGCTGAGGGAGGGCTCTGCTTCTGAGGCACGCTGTGGGAAGCCTGTGGAATCAGTCAATGTTTGTATGCATGTATGTATGTTTGTGGAGATGCGGATATGTGCCAGCGTTCTGATTGGCTCCAAGCCTCTACATTCCGACAACATGATTGGTTGCCACTGAGGGAGTATTTGCATAAAGGACTCTGATTGGCCAGCCTCAGAACTCCAACGTTCTAAGGCAGCAGACAGAGGAGATTGTTTGCCACTGAGGGACTATTTGCATAAAGGACTCTGATTGGCCATCTACATTTCAACATTCTAAGGTGATGCAGAGGGAAAAGGAAAGGCCTCAGGCAGGCAGTCACTGCGGCCCACAGCAATGACGGATCAGGACCAAACTTGGCACACAGGGGCCCAATGGCCCATTTCACAACCTGGTGTGGTTTATGGCAGGATGGGCCACAAATATTGGGATTTGCAGTATCTTCACCTGATTCACTTCTCAAACAACACTGTAGCCCCTATAAATCACAGACCAGGCCCAAAATTGACAGTAAGGCTTCCTCAACTTGATTTTCCTGACTAGTCCCCCAACAATGACAGAACAAGATCAAACTTGGCACACAGATCCCCCAAGAGGCACTCTACATCCTGGTGCAGTTTGAGGGAGGATGGACCATGGATGATGGGACTTGCAGTACTTTAATCCACTTTCTTACAGCACTGTGGCCCACGCCAATGACGAATCAGGACCAAATTTGGCACACAGAGGCCCAATGGCCCATTTTACAACCTGGAGCAGTTTAGGGCAGGATGGGCCATAAATGATGAGATTTGCAGTACCTTCACCTGATTCACTTCCCACAGAACACTGCAGGCCCTACAAATCACAGACCAGGCCCAAACTTGCCACACACTCATGACCCACTCTACATCCTACTGCAGTTCTAAGGGGGGGATGGACCATGGATGATGGGACTTGAAGTACCTCCACTCACTTCCTGAGACCGCTGCAACCCTCATCCACTGACTGATCGAGACCAAACTTGGCACGCATAACCCCCATGACCCACTCTACATCCTGGTGCAGTATGGAGAAGGATGGGCCATGGACGATGGGACTCGCAGTACCCTCACTAACTTCCAGAGACCACTGCAAGCCACATAACCAACTGATAAAGACCAATCTTTCCACACAATGCCTTTCTCAAATAACCCGGGCACCGCCGGGTCCCCAAGCTAGTTATAAATAAAATCCCATTAGGATAACCATAAGGCACACAACAATGAACATCAATAGATAGATCCATACATTAATACTGGAAGTTCAGACCCCAACTATTTGTGATGGAATTGACAAATATCAGATATATCATCAACCTTGCAATTACTGTCATTGTCATCATTATCATCCATATCAGGGCTGTCCAACTTCTATGGGCCCAAGGGCCAGAATTCCGGTCACTGATCACCTGGGGGGCCGAAGGGTCTGCCTCCACCCCTGGCTCCGCCCCGGGACCGCCCCTTCCCCGGCTCCATCCCTCCCCGGCTCCAATTTACTTACAATTGACCTTGAGTTGTGGAGTTGTAGTTCACCTCCATGCAGAGAGCACTGTGGACTCAACTAATGATGGATCTGGACCAAACTTGGCATGAATACTCAATATACCCAAATGGGAAAACTGGTGGATTTGGGGGAATGTTTCCTAATACCTTTGAGTTATTTGAGTCCACACTCCAATTGGGACACACCAAAAAAAACCCAAACACCTCAATGCCATCGCAGGGCTTGATGGGGCCTCCTTTCCCAGAGGCGGGGGGAGGAGGCCCAAAGAGCTCCCTCCCTCCCTGAAGAGAAAACAAGCCGTTGGGAAGCCATGTTGCGCCCTGCACGCGGGGGAAGGCAGCACAACAAGGGGGAGGGGGCGCGGAGGAGGGGAAGGAAGCATCGCCAAGGAAACCGCCGCTGCGGGACCCTCCCCCCTCACCCAACGTCCCACTGTTTTTAGATTGATTGATTCGAGCCAGGCCCTTCCTTACCCATACTGCGGGAGCCCCGCCACAGGGCCGAAGCGCCAACGCTGATGCCGTCCGCGAAGAGCCCCGCTGGAGCCCAGGCCAAGCTCAGGCCGGGCGCGGCGGCTCTCCCATCCGCGGGGCGGGAAGCGAGGGCCCTCCACAGGAAGAGGACGGAGCCAGGAGGGGCTTTCCCTGCCTCACTCCCCTCTTCCCTCTCTCTGAGGGAATGGGGTCTGGCCTGGAAGCAGCCGCCAGGGAGGAGGAGGCGCGCGCCCAGGCCGGCCGCAAATCCCACGGAACCCAAGATTTCGGCAGCTATCGCGAGACTACGCAGCCACAGACGGGATTTCGACCTCCCTCGAAATCCCATCTGTGGCTGGCGTAGTCTCGCGATGCTTGCCTAAACCCGGAAGTAGGTTTTTTTTAAAAAAATTGTATTTTATTAAAACAAGTTAGGGGGCCAGAGGGAAGGGGCTCGGGGGCCGTGTACGGCCCCAGGGCCGCCTGTTGGACAGCCCTGATCCATATCATCAACATTGCCTGCCTGGTTGGAATTGTGATTCATTGAAATGCTACTCGTTTAAGATACATCACCTGGAATCCCAGTCAAGTTCATGCTACTTTTCAGACTATAGACCAGAGTAGATTTTCCCATGCATTTAATGTATTTTGCTTTTACCTTAAATACTCGTACCTTGTATAACTGGTGCTGGGAAGCTATTTCGTCAAGATTAGGATCATGATGTTCAGGATGTGCGGTTAACTGTCTCTTCACACCCTTGTTCCTTTCCCCACCCCATCACAATCCATGAATCATCCTTTGAGGAATGCAGTCGTTGGCTCACATTCCAAACCATAATTATGTGTAATACAATGCGCAGCTCATAAATGGTGGGAAATAATGAAAGTTGAGTACAAAGTACCCACAACCCATTAGTCCAGGTATTTCACATCTTCCACTCAATAATATACAAGATCCCTAAATGCGTGCATTTGGTTTTGCCAATTTCACCCTCAATACAATTACTCAAGGTGCTTCTATAATTACTAATTTAAGTATAATGCTGCTGATTAAGGAGATTCCTAATGTAAGCGTAAGGCTGCTGACTCAGGAAGCATCTCATTGGGAAGGTGCATTTGCCTTTACAATTCCCTTTCTATGCTAATAATTAGGTATGATCTTTCATACAATATTGTTGGCTGAGATTAATGTCTGAGCGGGTTTTCCAGCTTGACGCTAACTCCGTCTACCCGGGTCACTTGGCCTACTGTAATTATGATGAACTAGTTTCTATACCTATGGAGCATAAAGGCAGTATTGTGACCTGTTGTGCCACGTCCAACTGCCAATTATGCATCAACTAATGAGATGTTTTCCATTATGATGGGACAATGTATGTATGGGGGAAAGCCTGTATGCTGCAGGGACCCCACTCCCAATGCGGGGGAAGAGGTGCTTGCAGTGTGTGTGTTCTCCGTTCACAGAGCATCTCATACAAAATTGTTCTAACACAACAGGGTCTGAACTATAATAATACATCATTGGGAATTTTAATATATAATTGAGAAGTTTTTGCAAATTAGCCTAGTATTTGAATATCCTATAGTGCTCCAAAACTTTATTCTGGAGATTTTAAAAAATGAGGTTTTTACAGAAAAAATATTGTTTTGTATACAAAAATGGGATTTGTGTGCAAAAAACACTGTTTCCTCCTCAGGATCATAGATTTTTGGAGATGTATATCCTTTCGTAGGCATACAAACAAAAACCATGTGCTTTTCTCCAGAACACTTGGGATAGTTAAATATGGTGGAGAACATAGATATCTCCTGGATATCTCGGAGACACGGCTAAGTAAACAAAGTGAGAGTGAGTGCTGCAGCTGCGAGTCCAGTGAGAGTGGCAATTTGGGATCACAAGCAAGACAAGTGAGTGACCGTGATGGAGAGGTTTTTGAGAAGGGAAAATGCAAATGCCAGGTTTTATACTAAGTGAGTGTATAAATACATTTCAAAACATATCAACAATATGTATTACTGTGTTGGAGTGTCATTTTGTGTCATTTTGGCTGGTGGTGTGCCCCAGGATTTTGGAAATGTAAAAAATGTGCCACAGCTCAAAAAAGGTTGAAAATCACTGCCTTAATCTGATTCATCCTGATTCCTCCCCAATTTTGGCAAAATCATTTAATACCCCCTAACTCAATCTCAAGGCTGGATTACTGTAACGCGCTTTACGTTGGCCTTCCTTTGTCGGCGACCCGGAAGCTCAAGCTGGTGCAGAACACTGCCGCCCGGCTCCTGTCTGGAACCCCAGCAGGCCGCCACATCACACCTGTCTTGCAGGATCTGCACTGGCTCCCAATCGAGCACTGGATCTCCTTCAAGGTGTTGGTTCTTACCTTTAAGGCCTTGCATGGCCTGGGGCCAGCGTACTTGAGGGACCGACTCACCCCACACTGTCCCCGAGATCACTACGCTCGAGGATGCTAATTTGTTAGAGATACCCTCGGCGAAAATCGGCTAAACTGACATCTACTCGCCGGAGGGCGTTCTCCCGTTATAGCTCCTACGCTGTGGAACGCCTCCCGGCTGGACGCATGGCTATAAAGGACCTGCTCCCGTTTAGACGCGCCTGCAAAACTTATTTGTTTAAGCAGGCCTTCGGTGAGTAGGTCCTGCCCATGTTCCGCTTTAGCCGCTGTCCTGGGGTGTCACGCTGTCTAATTTCTGAACTGTACCTGGGGGTTTTGTATTTTGCTGTTTTAACTGTTTTAATTGTCTTAGATGTTTTATCGCATTGCTTGTGTGTAGTTGTACCTTCAGTTCCTGTGAGCCGCCACGAGCCTCAGGGAGTCGGCGGCATAGAAACCCGAATAATAAATAAATAAATAAATAAATTTAACCTGGGTTATAATGCATGTGGGATGAGTCCTTCGCAGGCATGTAGCCAGGGGGGGGGCTAAGGGGGCTTCAGCCCTCCCCCGAAATTCTCAGGGTGGTCCGCGAAAAGTCCTTACTGGTACATTATTTAAACTGTTATGTTTATTCATATCATGATCTGATCACCATGCTGACTGAACTGGATGGATGGCAGAGCCTTTTACGGCTCATATCTGCTGTTTTAATTGATGTATCTGTGTTTTTAAAGGATGTAAGTGGCCCGGAGCACCATTGGTGGAGGGCGACTCACAAGTAATAAAGTATTATTATTATTATTATTATTATATCCCACATTAATGGGGTTATTGGGATAACAATACAAAAGGTTTGCTAGGGTAGACCCTCTTCCACCCAGTCTCAGCCCCCCCCCCCGGAACCAACCTCAGCCCCCCCCCCGAATCAAATCCTGGCTACGGCCCTGGTCCTTCGTTCACAAAGTAAAGCCAAGAAGAAACAAGATAAGGCGTGTGTAAATGGCCTCAAATGGGATTGAGAATTTCAGCAGAAAGATACCTGTAGCAGCCAACAGTTGATGAACACTTACTGTAACATTTGCTCTTATATGATAGCATATCTCGGCATTACTTAGCGAACGAAGATTCTTAGGAAGGACTCATCCCATGCTTTCTACAAGCGCGTTGATGACTAAAAAGGCCAATCTGAGATAGGCAAGTCTGGTTGCAGAAAGCACAGCAGAAAGTCTCCTTGGGTAATGTTGTTTCCAAGTTGCGGTTCTTTTTGCGTTGTTGTTTCTCTTCGAGACCCATTCGCTGTGCCTTCTTGAAAGAGGCCGCAGCATTGTGGATAGTGTGTCTCCATGCCTCCCGATGTGAAGCCAGGGTGGACCATTGTTGGTGATCAATCTGGCTGAGCCTGAGATGTTGTTTCAGGGAGTCCTTGTATCTCTTTTTGGGGGCGCCTCTCTTGCACTGACCTGTGGCGAGTTCACCATAGAGTAGTATCTTTGCGAGGTGGTGGTCCTCTATCCTAAAGACGTGCCCTGCCCAGCGCAGCTGTGTCCTCAATAGCATGGCCTCAATGCTGGTGATCCCTGCTTGCTCAAGGACAGCAACGTTCGTCACATAGTCCGTCGAGTGTATATTTAGGATTGTGCAAAGACAGCACTGATGAAAGTGTTCGAGGAGTCGTAGGTGTTGGCAATAGGTGACCCATGTTTCAGACCCATAGAGTAGAATAGACAGTACGATAGCTCTGTACATACTGATATTGGTGCTTTGTCTCAGGTACTTGTTGCTCCAGACTCTTCTGTGAAGCCTTCCGAATGCACTCTATGCCTTTGCTAATCTGTGATCTATCTCTTTGTCAATCTTGGCGTCTGAAGAGATGATGCTTCCCAGGGAGGTGAACTGCTGAACGGACTTAAGCACAGATGTGCCTATGCTGACGTGGGGATGATGGTGTTCTTCCTGTGGTGCGGGCTGGTAGAGGACTTCCCTTTTCTTCAGGCTGACTTCCAGCCCAAACAGCTCTGCAGCTGCTGCAAAGCAGGATGTGAGGCACTGCAGGGCTGCTTCCGAATGGGCGACAAGGGCAGCATCGTCAGCAAAAAGCAGCTCACGGACTAGATAGTTTAGAGTCTTAGTGCGAGCCCTCAGACGGCTTAAGTTAAACAAGCTACCCTCAGTACGATAGCGTATATATATTGGATACAAATGCCATGTATTAAAAGTGCCAAGTTTTACCCCAACGCTGAGTTAATTCCAACCAGCCATTAGCAATTATTATATTTGTGCTAAGAAGTAAATATGGCAATTGGCACAAAAATTACACTGCTGTAGCTACTATAGGAAGCTATACTGCTTTTTAAAATGTTTAATCTGACGATTACAGGAAGTGTTACAGCCTCACAAACCCATGGTTTTATGGATACAACCTACAGGACGGTTTGGCTGCAGATTTTGTACTTCTAAGTGGGTTAATCACCAAGCTTTTTAGTATTCCTATTAAAACAGGGATATGTGCTCTGACATATTGTTCGGTATAGACTTTTTCAGCACCATCACAAAAAATAACCCACTCCCATTAAAGCTTCAGAGAGGTGGGGGAAGAAAGTAAGACAATAGAAGATATTGCTAAGGCAACACAATGAATTGTATGCCCAAACTAATAGGACAAAATTTCAAATTTACCACAAAAGGGAATCCATTTGATTTCTATGATGTGAGCTAAACAAACAGGGCATAGGGTTACAGCCTGTGCTTGACGGGGTTACACTCCCCCTGAAGGCGCAGGTTCGCAGCCTGGGAATGATCCTGGATTCATTGCTGAGCCTGGAGCCCCAGGTCTTGGCGGTGGCCGGGAGAGCTTTTGCTCTCGGTCCCACCACCTTCGCAGGCGCGTCTGGTGGGGACGAGGGACAGGGCCTTTTCTGTGGTGCCCCCCCGGCTGTGGAATTCCCTCCCAAATGAAATCAGATCCGCACCCTCCCTCCTGACTTTTAGGAAACGGGTGAAGACGTGGCTGTGCAATGAGGCCTTCGCAGAATGAAGGAGGAGATCGCGAAGCGACTAAAGCCGCTAACCACTTGATACGGACCGGATATATGGATTAAGTTGGACTTGATTTTACTTTGGCGAAAGGCTTTTTTAAATGTATTTATTGTATTGTGTTTTATTGGAAATTTCATTGTAAATTTATGATTTTTTAGATTTTAAATGTTAGCATTGGATACTTGCTGTTGGCCGATCTGAGTTCCTCTTCGGAGGTGAGAAGAAAAAAAGCCACCGGGGTATGCAAGTTTTAAATAAATAAATAAACAAACAAACAAACTACTTGCAAGTAGCACTCACAAAACTGTGGGTGATATCTGTATTATGAACAAGGCATATTGTCACGATGCACGGACTTGACCGGCCCCTTAATCACACACACAGAGACGTTATGAAGGCTAACTACTTTATTGAATATATAGAAAACAGTTCAAAAGGTATATTGTCCATAAAAATAGCAAAAGCAAATCCAAAGGCAAAAGGTGATCAATTGTCCAAAACAACTTGGTAGTTTCCAAAGGCTTGGCAAGGCTCCGCTCAGCACAGCGGATCAAAGGAACAAAGCAAGGTTGCAAGATACAAACAAGACTTGAATAGGCCACTAGCCAAACTTAGCTCCGTGGTCGAGCTTCGCTACACGTCTGCTCAGGTGAGACGTGGCCAAAGTACTGAGGATCCGTCCCACGGATCCTATACTTAATCTTCCTACTGAGGTCCCCGACGCTCTAGGCTTCTTCGTCTCCAATCTCTGCTCTGGGACCTCGGCCTGTCTAGGCTATGATACCAGCCCCTCCTGCTAGCCTCAATGCTCCGTCTCCTATCGAAAGTTCAACCTTGTCTCCCAGCACCTGGTTCTCTATCTCCGTGAGAGCCGGCTTCCATATCTTCTTCCCAGCCACCCTCCTCCAGGTCTTCATGCATTCTTTCTTGGGAACCTCTCCCTCCCGGCCGTTCATAAGCTTCGCTATCACTGCTTTCACTTTGCACCTGGCTTTCCATATCCTCGTAAGGATCAGGCCAGCCTTCATCCCATGCCAACTGTCTGTGGGGGAAGAAGGCCCAGCAATGGCAAAATCTCCTTCTTCCAGGCCCTCCAAATCCTCCTCAGAGTCCATCTCAGCCGCTGCTGGCCCTAATGCAAGTGGGTGCCCCGGTTCTGCCCCTTGCCCCCCAGGCACGAAAGAGAACTGCTGTGCTACACATATCTATACATTTTCTATCAAACTGGCATTTTCTATCATACT